>JALBCR010003671.1:0-98853 GCA_030710515.1 Abscondita cerata | reverse complement strand
TTGTATTACAATATTCAACTCAAAAATCAATTAAGCTCAAATCGATTTTTTAAGAAAGGAATGGTTTTGATTATTAGATTGACGAAAACAACAAGTTTCTAAAAGATACTTTTATTCAAAAATTTTGATGCACCGATATTTGGTCTTATCCTCAACAGACTTAATTAACATTTTTCGGTTTATTGCATCGCAAATAAGTACCCTTTAATTTTTCATTCGCGACCAATTCGCTCGAAAACGATAAATGCCGCGCGCTAGCGCACTCCAGATTGCTCGGTATTTGGCCACCGAAGATTATGTGATGGCGTTTACGATAGTGAAGATATCGTTGCGTCATAAATTAGCCCTTTCTTGACTAACTCTTTCACCGTTTTCCACTTTTCGTTCTCTCATGTCTGTAAAGTGGGTGATAAAATTTAGTATAAATTCAGATGTTTTCCACAGTTTAAACAATAATCAGTTAAGAACTTCTTTCTTTCTTAGAGACTCTCCATTTCTTAAACTTTTACCTCATTCTGACTTGGATCTAATAACCGTTATCACTGCTCTGAACTTCAAATGCTTCGATTTGAAAACCGTTTTAATTTTCTTGCATAACCAGCTCTTAATTATAATCTTTAGAAAATCTTCTTATATTATATTTCTATAGTTTTTCCAAATTCATTTGATGATGGAAATATAGGAGTAGGGTTAATTAAATGCACCTTGTTATTTATTTCGCCAATTAGCAGTCGAAATGTTAGTTAGAAATAAACACAAGGTGTTTATATAACCTAGTTTACTCTATATTCCGTAGAAAGTCTAATTAAGTTTTGGAAAAACTATAATACTAGTCAGTATAAAGCCGTTTTTTCTTTATGGTCCGTTGATTAGTTTCGATAAAATAAATTAATAAGGTATAGATTTTTTAATAAATTAAAGATCAGTGGCAATACCGAAAGCAAATCATTCACGTTCTGTGAATAACTAAAAACTCAATTTTTTTTTATTTGATTTATCTTAATCTAATTTTTTAAAAATCACCTTCAAATTGTAAATTCACTTGTGGCTGCATTTAAATTTAAATCCATTTAGTTTTGCAAATGTTTAAAAATCATTCAACCTCTACTAGAGCAAAGAGCGCCAGTAATTAATTTGTAGTTGCTCCAATAATGTTGATTATTCTAATAAAATAGACATATGTTAAAAACGGTACTATTTTGCGTTACAAAAACTGAAAACATGCACGCAGCACAAATTTGAAACCGCTTAAACTAGCTCAACATGAAGTTAGATTAATTCGTCCTCACTCTAAATCTTCAACGGCTACAAAGTCCAATTCCAGTCAGAATGGGGCTGTCAGGCGCTCACCCCACCTTTTGCAATATTTATATCGTGCTCACTAAACAAAAGGAGAAACGTAAACACTTGAATAAAAGAATAAAATAATTACGAATCGTCGCAACATGCTTTAAATTTGACGGCTTGATCTTATGGCGCGCGTTTTAGATTATTAAAACGTTTTTCCGCGCTAACATCAAAACAGGTAAAACAACATGTAAAACTTGCACAAACCACCTCCCTGCAAGTGAGACAAAATTTGCAATCATGTCTGCAAGACTATTATTACAATATATTTGTCGGACATGCCAAACCGCCAAACAGAATTTAATACGCCACAAAAAAATTCATTACTGCAGACACCATAGTATAATCCGTAGTCAATCACGCTACCAGCATCGAGTCTCTAATCGTGAAGCTTGGCGCTAACAGGCGGCATTTTCAGCAGCGGAGGGTAGTGCAGTCGCCCAGCAATAATCCACTCGTTTGAGAAAAACAATCCACTTGTCGAAGAATAATCTATCAAAACCATTTGGTATTGTCCGAAGATCTCGTATCTAATGCATTCACGCATTGTATTTTTCTGTAAGATCTTTTGATTTAAGACTAATCAAACGATATACTTTTAAGATAGCAAACAAATGCACATGCGATGCTTAAAGTTTCAAGAAATGGAGTGTGAAAACTTTTGGCGGTGTTGCTTCATCAAAACCCTAATTCCGCAAACGTGACGATAAGCTATTCTTACATCAAATTGAATTCAAAAATATCAAATGACCAAAACAATATCTAATGACAGTTTTGTGCTGGACAATTTTACTCTTTAAAGAATATTTATAGATAACAAGCGAGTATTAAATAAACATATTGCATTAATGCAACAATAACCGCAAGACTACGTACCAGTAGAAAGAAGCGCCAAATGCGAGGTTTGTAATGAAATAAAATTAATAGACGAATTTGTACTCCTCGACAAGTGCAAATTAAAGGAGAAAGAAAAGAGAAAATTCATTGAACCCGATAGTAAGATATTGTATCCGGATTTTAATAAAATTGTATCACCCGGCTATTCACAGATATACGGTGAGGCAAGTCAGATATGAGCATGAATACTAAAGAACTGTCTTATTAAACTGTTTTGTCAATAAATCGCCTTCAAGCGCCAATTATCTTACGTAATCAAAGAAGATATTTAGTCATCAAGAGATCGATTGCGTATTAATGGTTGCCAGCCAAAATACTGCACTGCAAATAAATCATCTAGTGTTGTGTTTATTTTGGTAAATAATTACACAATTTGAACAAGCAAAGGTAAACAAATCGCAGGGGGCTGACGTAGCAATACTGTTTTTGCACCACTAACCATGGTCGCAAAGAACAGGTTAATTTTGCGTTTGTCTAAACGGCAAAGCCACAGCATCTATAGTTGAAACACAGTACCTTAGATTCAGTAGGCTACAAAAGGCGTGCGTACAGAAGCGGGTGGTTGGCGAAACGGTTCTGTATGGTTTTGAGTGTTAGTGCCGTATTCTAATAACCAAACTCTTACACAGAGAAACTAGGTAGAGGCCTTGCAGTAAAGCCGTGATAGTAATTGTGTTTCGTCCCAGTAAAGTCATAGCGTCACTATATTGTTGTCACAAGAGTTAGTGAGAAATGATTCGTTCCATAAACTCGAATCGTAATTTGTCTAAAAGAAAACAAGGAAAAATGTCACCCACTCGCCTAAATGCACGCGCGCCAAATCCATTTACGGTAAAGTGTGATCGAGAACGGAAAACGCATAAATGCTGTAAATATTAGACGGAAACACGGGGCATTGTTGTTATCAATAGTCGCACCTTCAAAAAACAAAGATCGATTTACTACTGACAGAAAACAGTAGATTTAATTTACCGGAATGTCACCACAACGGAGCGCATGCAAACATCGCCCGTCGAAGATCACCACTACAGAGCGGACAGATCGAAAGTGAATTAACAGATCCCGTAAAAGAAACCAAAGGCGCCACAAGTGTTCCTTCCAACAAAACGGCCATCACACCAAAGCCACGTGCCAAAAACCTGTTAAGCAGGTTGCTAAAAACCGCGCCCGGGGTGCACGTTCTTCATGCCATATAATCGTCTGCAAAGGTCATGTAATGTAATTGCCGTGGCACATAGTATACTTGTAAATTTCAGGTTTTTTACCAGTCACTGAAAATAATAAAAGCAGATCGTTTAAATACGCCCAAAAAGAATATCGCTGACATCAACACCGTTTGCAAATCTAATACCCTATTTTAAACCCGCACAGGTAAAGCGAGACACCAAATCATACCTACAGCATATTAATGCTCTGGCAGCGCGTTTTAATTAACCGCCTCACCCCCATCAGTAAATCGGGTCGCCGTTGTTTTTCGTAGCCAGATGTTTGGCTTCTCGAATGCAGGACATAAATGAAAGCCGTCATGCGAAAACGTGTGTCGCGAGCAAACATTACGACGAGTCATGATGGTGTATCACAATCTTTCATTAGTGGTGCAAATGAATGCCATTTTTTTGTACTGGTTTACAGAAAAACAAAACCAACTGTTACTTAGAACGCCAGTCATGACATCTTTTCCTTTTCGTACATGCGGGTAGATTTGCGCAGGTACTTTAGTTAATTGCAATAAAATTATTAATGTGTGATTCGATTTGCGTTGCATTGACCATGCTCGCCAGTGTTACACTCGACAACTCTTACTGCGTTGACTGCGCTTCAAAGAACCTTTCCCCTATTAATTAAAGACTACGCCATGGTTTTGCATGCCGTTGTTGCAGACAACAGATACAACGTCTACAGGGGTTGGTTATGCTTCATAATTTATCGAGGAAACTATCACTCCGGTTTGTTCTTCTGCAATACTTCGCAAGAGTAGAATCATGTGATTATTTAACTTCCTACCGATACCGTCGCTAGCAGAAAACCCTTTATTCTTCGGAACCGGCATCTTCACTGATTACAGCCAAGTTTCACCAGTATTTATAAGCAACTTATTCAGTAATAATGCTTATGTCAAGTACATGCAGAATATGGAATCGTTTGATTCCCTTAACATTATAAATTTTATTTCGGTGGCGCCCACAACCGTTTATGTTTGTAGTTTGTTACGAGCTCGCGCTTACTTAGAGTGCCTAAAATCGCCGTGTAAGCAGTGAGGCAGGTGAGCGCCGGCCAACCAAACTGCACGTCCGCCGCCAGGCATGGGCATAGACTCCCCAGGCAGGTGTACGCAACCCAGTGATCATCAGAGCCACAGCAGACAGTCTTTTCTATTTGTCACACTTCTCCTAGCATTTAAGATGCTGAGCAGACACCTGTCCCCTTTCCCCGGCCTGCGTTCATCGAAAGTGCAGTGCACGCGAAACTCTCGTAACCGCCATTTCATCGCATATGCATAAATACAAGCAGACCAATGAAGTTGAAGACGGATGCCGTCGCTCTAACTAAGGCCAGTGGTAATACCACAAACTGCTGCGTGTCAACGTTGCTGTTCCAAACTATATACCAAAACCGTAATAATAAACGCGAATTACTGTATATTTTTAATCGTTATCAAATGTTTTTTTTTAATTATTTCTGTACATAACGCACATTTCCACCCATCACAGCAAACACTCTTATGTGTCCATCTTTTTCACTGTAGCTACCTAATGTTATTAAAATAATGTAAATTTGTATTTAAATCTTCGAGAACTATTGCTTTCAGGTTGAGGTTTACATGATAACCCAGAAAAATATTACAAACCACAGCACAACAACGAAAAAAATAAAGAAATATTGTTATCAGTTTGATTGTTCATGTAATGAAAGTTAAAGCAGATTTTTTAAATGTAGTTAACTTATAATTTGACCTAAATTGTGATTAGATACTGTCTCGCTAGCCTGCAGAGGAAAACTTAAATCATATTAAACTGGTTAGATGCAAATATATTTAAAATTAGTTACAAGCCACCACTTTAGTGTAAACAGAATGAGATAGTTTTGTTAATAAATATGTAACGCATACCGGTACACAGTTATACCGCTGCTCACTTGGGATATTTTTTATTCTTCTGGTTTCTTGACTCCAGAGTTTTGTTGCTGAATTACAATGCCAGACCCCACACTGCTATTTAGACCTAAAATCTAATTAGATATTTTCGATGAAAAACAACAATTTTTACTTGATTCTTCTACCTAATATTTTCTTTTTCTTCAAAGAAGCCACATAGATGAAGAGGTGGAAAGAAGAAGTTATTATAGACTTGTTATCCTCAAACGCAAAGACTTTTATGACTTATGCTTGTAGATCTTTATGACAAATGTGCCAACAAATGAAATTATATAAAAAAACAGAACAAAGTAAAAAAAATTTCAAAATCTGTCATGGCTTTAATATCTCATAAGAAATCAACACTCACTTTCAAAAACTCAATTACCTATTTATAAGTAGCTCTTTCTTTTGAGTTGTTATGAAGTTTCATTTTAGATAATGAAATAAATGGTGTCCTTTTTGAATATTAATAAATTAGAATTTCTACATAGAGCCATAATGAGTAGCAATTCAAATTTACATCATATAGAAGATACAATTAATGCTATGAAATATCAACAAATGTCAGTGAGTATCTAATCTCAAGTCCCTGATAATCTCTATCAAAATTTGAAACTAGATTCATTGTCTTTCGCAATTTGGTGTTGGACAGATCAAAGAAGAACAGGAAAACATAATGTAAACGACATCTGACGATAGAATTGGGATAAAATGCAACAAACTTAGTAAAGAAGCATTAAGAACTATAATCCTGGTCGTGGTAAATAGGATGTTGTTATGTTCACTATTTCTGTTAACACTTTGAATTGAAAATAGTAATAATAAATAAATATTCAAAATATGAAAAATTTATCAGGCTTCAATATTACAACACAAGCAGCTGTTTTGGAGAATAAAAAGTATGTAAAGAATCGGTTATTCCATATGATTTGCGACTTTATTATAAATAGGGTTGTTAAGGTTATCAACCTGAGAATAAATTCTGAGTTCAAATTGTCCCAACATGTGTATGTATGCACATGTATAATGATCAATAATAGCTAATCTAGTCAAAATTTACCTAATAAATTCTTGCAGAAAGAAAAACACTCTTTCACTCATTTTTTTTTTTGATTTTTTCGGATGAATCTGACTTTCTATTATTCAATTTGAGGGGTTAGTCACTTAACCAAGGTTTGACTTGTTAATAATTATTTATAACAAGAGTTAGCAAACAAATTCGCAAAGCAACAACGCAAGCAGCAAATAACGATAGCATGAAATTAATATTATGTTGCCTTGTTTAATTTATTATTTATAGTTAAGGCAACACAATTTTATTTTATTTATAGAAAATTTATCTTCATTGTTTTGCATATATCCATTCCGAAAATACACAAACATCTGAGAATTGTTACACCGTCATCATCAAATTTCCACTTGTTCAGACCAACTCGTAATTATTGTTTACATGTTGACTTTTTTGCTTCAATTGCCGATTTGGTTTTTAAAATATTCAATATTTTTTTTCTGCATAATTCTTTAATTGCATGTAATAACAACACATTCTGAGTGGCCACACTGTACTACGATATAATAATTCTCTTATTGACCATAAATTGTTCTTTACAATGTAAACTTCAAATCTTCTTAAATAAAATGTAGATTGCTTTTAAAAATCATATCTAAATTACATTATCACTGAATAGTAGACACAATTTGAATAAACATATACACAATTCTTATTAACAAAATTTTGATTTAAGTTCTAATTCTTTACTCCTCTATTTTTAATTTAAAGATGAACTGTCAAATACTCGATTTAGTTTAGGCAAAGAATGTTATGCTTTTGGTAAGAGTTTGATGAGGGATTCCAATTCAAAGATATTCAAGTTCTTCTGTCAAATAGGCTGTTTTGCATATAGTAGGTGCAACGTTTTTTTTAAGGTATCAAAGCATTAAGAGATAATGACAATAAAAATATCTTTTTGAACTTGCACACTCTTTAGTGAAAGCCTAACATCTTTAGGAAACACTAATAACTCAATTTGCTAGTTGACAATACTATCATATTCTCATCAATATTTGTTTATCCTTTTTACTTCTTTTCACATTTTATTGTTTATTAAAAGGAATATAATTGTTATCAGATTAGATCATTCTAGTCATTATTGAGGTGAACGTGCTGCATTCTAACTTTCAAATAATATTTTTGTTGATTCAATCTTACAAAAACGATTGAATTAAAATTAAATTGCAACATATTTCATGTTCAAAACTAAACACATAGGTATTAAAATACCTTTTAATCCCAGATTAAGGAAACTGTCCGAATCCAAAAATGATTAACAACTTTTGAATTCTCTACACAAAGCTATATTTGATTATCAATCACTTTATTGATTACATTACAGAGAAACATTTGCTTGCGCTTTCAAACAAATTTAAATTATATACGAATTCCAAAACCGATTCTATATTATATACTAACTAAAGCAAATAGTCGTGATTCACAATAGTTGACTTCATATTAAGGTTACTTACATTTGATTTAATCCGTGAAATTTAATAAGTTTTTATCATATTTGATGTTGCGACCAGATGTGTTTGATAAACAAATTTCCATGTCTGATTTTTAAAGAAATAGGTGTATATTATTAGAATCGCAAAGCGGGTGCGTCTTTTTAATCAACGGTGGTTGATTTTCGACACTTTAAACTTAATAAAATAAATAAACATTCAAATTGGGCAAATCTTTTTACGAAATAAAATAATATTTTTATTCTGCAATCAGATTCGACGCTATCGATAATAGAATTTTTCTTAGAACAAAGTTTCATAGGGTTGATTGAATCTGTAATTGTGCCAACAAAAGCACATATCTGTTCCATACACTAAGTGTTACCTTATGTCTACAGTGTAAGCGAGCAAGAACAACATGATACAATTAACTAATTAAGTTCAGTCAAAACATAACTATTTGTAGAAGTACAAATCCTGTTATCGTTTCACAGTGACAAAGACATATTTTAGTAATCACAAAAAATACTTATTTATTTTAAAGTATAGGGTGATTTATTTTCTATTTCTGCATTTTATTATTTTATTTTTAATGCTAAATAACAAAAATCAAAGATTCTACTTGAAAGACTGTTGTTCTAAGTCTTTCCTTCTCATCAACTCAGTTACAGAACGTTAATGTTAAAAACAGTAATTCGATGCACAAGCTTGTTGCAAACACCTGAAATTACTACGGTAGAAAGAAAAGTAAGGTGGGTTTGAAAAATAAAGCTAAAATTAATAATTTTTTATCTTAGCAGTAAAGAAAAAGTATATCTAGTTTAAAATAAAATTGTGATATGACATACACCACGTTAGATTATTTATACATACAAAGTCAAGCTGCTGAGAAAAGGTCTCAATCGTCTTGTTGCCCATGAAATTTTCTGCAGAAGTTGTCTGGCAAAGCCAGACCTTCCGTAGTGAAACATGATTTTATGCCATAACATGTTCATTGCATTAGAATGTTAGTTTTCCAGCTTTAACTTATGACTTGACCGTCAAACAAGGTTTCATTTCTGATTTAACTTGTTAATCTTTTTTTTTGCTTAAAATGCATTTTTCGGGATTATTATTTACTGTAATTTTGACAACGTTTGTTTTCTAATTTTGTTCAAGTTAAATGGAAGATTTACATGATAGTTTTTTTTTTTTGCGCCACCTTGTGTAAACTTTGAGATTTTCAAGTTTTTCAGAAAACTTTAGCAATAAAATTTGTGCATTATTTTATTATTTTTAAACTGTAGGTTTTATGACATCTAGTGTCGACTCCAGCAAGATCATTGTGTACCGCAATAGTTGTGCTTTGCCAATTTTGTCACAGGTAAATACATAAGTTTAGTCCTTGATAATTATAGTCACAACAGCAAGTAAAAAACTTCTGTAAATTGCAACAGATTGTACACACACTAGCAAACAAACACTGAGGTAATGATTTGATGAACTCTGCTGGTCCTTTGGGAATTTTTCCATGAGAGAGAGAACTCAAGTGTAAGTTTGCATTATTGTACAAATGGGTACCCTTCCAGTAGAATATAGTTTGACAGCACGCATTTAGTAAAGAATATGAATTTTATACTGAGTTCTCTCACCTCAAAGAGTCAGCAACAAAACACCTGTCGAGACTCTTCAGTGTTGTTTGTTATTGTACAACCTCTGTATAAATCCAGCAGCAGGTGATTATTCGAAATCTTTGTTGAACGCCGTCGCGGCATAATTAGTCTAGCGATCCACTTATGTAACGCTTACGTATGTCGACAAAGCTGTTTATTATTTTCCTCGATCGCGTTACGTAGACTTATGTGACAACATGTGTACTTTGTGTAAATAAAATTTTGTCGCTATTATAGATTTGCCTTGTAAGGATATTCAAAAAATCTTTCATTGAGAATACTAAATACTTCGGCATGGTTGTGTCTATTTTGCATATCCCAAAACTTAATGTGGTTTTATGAATACCCCCGCCATTTTACATAAATAGTTTAAAAGTGTTTCAGTAACGACAAAACTTGGTAGTCATCATCAGTGAATGAGCACGGCCGGCTGTCTAGTAATGAAAACAATCTTCTGTGCGGAACGTGCTAGTACATTTTAAAGAGAATGAAAGAGTTCACTCGATAATCAAAATGCTTCTTGAAGTACTCCGCGGACAGTGTGTCAATTTGTTTCGTTTAAGCCATTGTATGACACCACTCCTGATGGATACATGTGGTGAAGAAGACCTCTTGGTTTTGAATAAACCAGTTATTTACTTCAGATTTTGTGTAACTAAACTGTAGTAGCGGTGCCTAAACTTACTAAATGGACTTTAATACCGAATGAAATTTTGGAACATTTACGAAAGATTTTCTTCTGTTATTTGTACATAAATTGTTTATGTTTAACTCTAGCAACCAAAACTCTGTGTGTCTTTTTGCGCAGGCATTTATACATGATAACGTTGAACGTTGACTTTATGCAGTTTGTAAATGTTTGAAGGAAGTCAACTTTGGCTTTATTAATCAATAATGATAACGTTACGGAATGTGTTACTCAAACAATATTTTTCTTTTGTGTGTCTAGGATATTAATATTTTGTTAATTGAAATTACGTCATTATTAAAACAATTTTACAAAAATTTTGATAAATACTTCATTTGTTTAGATTTGTTTATTATTTTTTTTTTGTGTTTTCCTTTATTGTTTCAAAAGCGATGATTAATTAATACATGGTTTAATTTGTGTGTATGTCGTTCAGCGGTTAGAATAATGTTGTAGTTTGAAATTTTCGAACTTTAATCAAAGTAGGTCAAAAGTACTTCCATGCGTTAATAACCTCCGGTTATCGGAGGCCAGAGGTTTTTCAAGTCATCTCCATTGATGCCTACGAATACCGACAAATTTCCTTATGCGTGACGACCAAATTAACACTCATTGAAACAGATTTCTTGTGGATCACTCTCTTTTCTAAGCTAAGTCTATCCCTATTTCTGTGCCTTGCAGATCAGCAACCGACAGATTGCACGTGCAACAAGCTTATATGTCGTTTTAGAATTCTTTATGCGGTCTCGACTTCTGACATGTATGAAAGATAAACTGATTTCGTTGTTCTCAATCTTGGGCCGCATTGATCTTTGATTAAATGATTGTTTGGGAGAGTAATAAAAGTGTGATGATGTACGTGGCAAATGAAGGGGGCAAGAACGAAAGTTAGATAGAAGAAACAGAGGTTATTGAAAATAAACGTTAGGTTTGGGAGAAACGAAACACCTGAATATTTAATAGAGAAAAAAATGATTAATTAATTGGTACTATTATTATTATTATTATAAAAGCAAATTAAAATGCTGAAATACTAAATACGTTTGTGTTAAGAAAATAACAAACTGTATTTGCGCTGATGACATTTGCCGTTGTCGTAATTTGCTATACAGTTGACGGTAGTGTGGACACGATCCGTTAATCGCGTAAATGTAAAACACCTATTTGGCGTGACGTATATGGTTTTTCTAATGGGTGGTTTCTTTAAAAGCTTTTTTAAGTGCACGATTACGATTAGGTAACATGTCTATTTATAGCTTTCAAAGTATTGACAGAAACACAATTGTCGATGTATTATGGTTGTTTGAATACTGTGCCTCGTCAAAGCCTTGTGAGTATTAATAGAAACAAATTTTAAACGGTTTGCTAGTTAGACATGATTCTCTACAGAAGCTGGTTTAGTAGCGCATGACTTTGGTGTGTGTTGTCGGGTTTCTAGTATGACGACTGTAAATTAAACGATTACTTATTAACAAAAGTGATTTAGATTGTTAACCGACGGGCAAATTTAGAATTTAATCTATGGCTTTAGAAAAAAAGAAGTTATCAAACGGGAAACTAAGCCTTATACAGAGTTTTTTTTTTAAAGCCAAAATTTTAAAGCCTCCTGCGTAGAGAATCAAATCCCAGACAAAAGTTTGGACGCATGTTGTAAAATTTAGTATAGTAAAAGCGGTGGTTTGACATGTTACAGTTTGAAGTAGTTTTCTAACAAAGGTTTAATTTGTTATTATAATATAAGAGTTTCTAGATGACGTCAGACAGAATTTTTTCAAGAAGGATTGTGAGCATGTTTTATAGGGAAATTTATATTAAAATAATATAGTAAATACGTTACTTTGTTTATGTTCGTTACAGACTTTACTTATGAACATGAAACACTATGAAAAAATCATACAAATTTAGGAAATGAAACAGACAATAATGAAACTGCAAAATAACTATAACACTTAGAAATCTGGAAACCTTCATAAAGGATTAACATTAAAGAAATTTAAAAATGGAAAACTAAACAGAATATAAGAAAATTTACAACCTTCCGGTTTTTTATTTAACAAACACTGTTACAAAACAAGACAACATTTGTATCATTTAAACTTAACACAAAAATTGCAATAGATGAAAAGCATTAAAAGCAAAGATATGAAAAACCAAAGAATACAAATGTTATCAGGATTTGAAATTCGTTAATTTAACTTCTTCTTATAAAAGT
Source organism: Abscondita cerata (assembly GCA_030710515.1). Taxonomy (NCBI): domain Eukaryota; kingdom Metazoa; phylum Arthropoda; class Insecta; order Coleoptera; family Lampyridae; genus Abscondita; species Abscondita cerata. The sequence goes on along the minus strand of JALBCR010003671.1, from coordinate 86,422 downwards.
TAAAATTTATTCTATTTTTGTCTCTGATACAGAAGTTGTTCAAACTTTGCAGCTATTTACAGTACAAACATGCGTGTCAGCTTTTGGACTAGTTATATTAAAAACGTATAATTTGTTACTAGTCGTTTGTTATAGTCCTCAAAGAAGTATGTGACTACCGGTTCCAAATGTCTTATTATGATTGCTGCTGTAGAAAACTAATTGTTTAGAAGTTTATCATTGTAAAGTTTATTACTGACTATTTTTTAATTTGTGATTTTAGTTAAGCTTAATCTATAATTTTTGTAAAAGATAATACCATATATTCTTCTTTCCGGTTTTACTTATCTTCGTTGTAGCTGTTGAGGTGTTATTGGTCGACGCTGCATTTTCAATATTAATTTAAATATCTAGACAGTATTTTCTTTAATAAGTTGGTACTAAAGTCAACACAAATAGTTTTTAGAGAGAAATTACAGTTTTAGTAGAAAATTTATCTGTTGTCTTAAAGCCTTGGTTAATGTTTAGAAAGTAAATATTATAAAATACTTCTTCCTACATAACAATCACACATTTATTCATATAATAACAATTACTTTTTTCGAGGTTATTTAATACTAAATACTATGTGCAAATATTTTTATTGTTCAAGATTTTATTTCTCTATTTATTTATAAAACGCTTTTTTATATTTATAATGGCTTCCATAAATATTTTACTTCGCAGGTATTACTTTTAAAATCTCCTGAAACAATTGACTTGATTTTTATAAAACGTAGTTCAGAGATTACCAAACGTTCCGCGGATCGCTCGAACGACCCTCCGATTGTAAATTTTGAGAAAAAGTTATTAAGTGTTTACTTTTACTACTTAAATAACAAAAGACATTAGGTTTCAAGAGCATGGAGGCGTTAACACATATTCAGATAAAATAGTAAAGGGGTGTAAGTGGAATGTTAAAAAGATTGGGCAATTTGTAGGAAAGAGATTAAAAGAGTGATTAGCAATTCTTCCGACGATACAATTCTGTCATTGAAGGTGGGTGGTATCCTGGGTGTATTTGATGCGTGGACGCATTACTGCCGTGTGCTAAGTTCTATCTATACATTTTGTTTGTAGAATAAATTGAATTTTAATTTCTAGATCGTTTTAATCATTGATCAAGACTTGTATCAATGTTTTTCATTAGTCATTTTAAAGTAGAAGCCTAAATATTTGCCTTTAAATGCTATACTTGAAGTTTTGATATACGTTTTTTTATTAGCACGGCAGTATATTATTTCATACACAAATTCATTAATGAATCCGACTGCTAAAGCGCACGTAAAATGTGTTATGTGTTATACTACGTGATGATACTTAACGCTACGTACTCAGTACTTAATTGCTGTTCGATTCTTACTTGCCATTTATATTAACGCTAGTACGTTACTTGCATAGTTAGCAAGGTCGGTCGATCTCCTGATTTGTCAGCACATCATTTTCGTATTACACCCATGCTTGTTGATTGTCCTGCGGTTTATAAGAACGCTGATATATTACTATTGTTGGTTGTCGTTTAGCACTTCCTTAGTGGATTAGCATTCACAATACAGTGTGTGCTGAGGTTGCTGTTCAGGAACAGTAAAAATTAGCAATAGTATTTTTTGCGATCGTGGCGTGTTTGATAGGGCGGCGTTCAGTAATGCGTTATTAGTGCCTTCACTTTGGAACGTTGACAATGTATTCAGGCTTGCGTCCTTCGTCGGCAATCGGCGGCAACACGTGCCTGTGACGTATTGCTGTTTACGAGCTGGGTTGTATTGTTTGCGGTCTGCCAAGTTGGGCTGCGTATTGTATCGAATATGCGTCGGCAATGGGCGGAGTCAAAGGGTCGGAGCCTAGCGGTTGACACATCGCAGCATACGGTTATGTCCGTGTTAAGGACTGGTCACTCATTTGAGTTGCAGTAAGTAGATACGTTTGCAAATCTCGGTAAAGGGTTGTGCTTTGTTAGAGTGATTGGTTTAGCAGGGATGCTTCTATTGACGAGGGTTGCTTGATGGAGATGTGCTGTGATTTAAGTTTTGCTACGATGTTGTGTGGACGGAGTTGCTTGTGGATGCTATGATTCAAGTTGCTTACTTAGAGAAGACTGGTGCGGTGCGAGTGGTGATAAGACATCGCAACTGTTCATCGTAAGCTTCAGAGGTATGTATGTGCCCATGATACTTAAATGCGACAGCAGTACCCCAAAGCTTAGGCCAGCGGTTGCGTGCTGAATGAAAGTGGAGCTCGTTGCTCCAGCTCTTCCTGTATTTCACAGGCGAAGGTGTTGAAACCGGCATCGCAAACCTCATGGCGGGTAAGCAAACGCGTTATTCTAGCACAAATGAACGATAAAAACTTAAGTCTGTTAATATCCAGGTGGCGAATATAGTTATTGATTACCGACAGCTCGTAGTAGGTGCGTTCTGATCAATGTGTTCTCTGAAGTAGCGGATGTGGCTATTGAGAATGATACAGAAGCTGACAAATGGACCAAATTGATGTTTGTCGGCTGGCGTGGCGGTGGCACGCTTTGTGCTGATCAGCGAAACGGTGGCTTGCGTTGTGTTGGTGGAGAGACAGTAGGTATTTGCGTTGTGCTGGCGGACAAGACAATGACTAGCGTTGTGTTGGCCCTTTTTCATGGCAGTCTATTACGCTGGCATGGCGTTGACGGTTGAAAGGGGCGCACGCAGCGGACGCAATTACAGTCGTTTTCCCGTCTATTTTGTGGTAGGTATACACTAAATTTTGAATATACCTGTGATTGCGTTGTTTCCGTCCTCTGTATTCGTGATTCTTGTCACGTTGAGGTCACCACTGTATATTTAGTAGATTTAGGACGGTTAATGCATTATATTATTTACACAATATACATTAATGAATGCGACTGCTGACGGGCACATAAATGTGTTACTATGTTATTATGCTTTGTAGTATTGTATAATCCACTGCTTGATTGGATATCTTGATACTTCGTAGTACTACGTGATGATACTAAACGCTACATGATTTGTACTTAGTACTTAATTGCAATTGGATTCTTATTTACAGTTTATTTGTAAAGAATGAGATAACAGTGTTCAAAAACCTGCTGGCAGCTTCAGTAGCCGGGAGTGGTCCGGGTTTATTTACAATTGTTAGAACAAAGGTTTCTACACTGAACAAAGAATTTATAAGGCGCCACTCCAGTATTGAAGACAGGTGGTGTTCTATAGCCACTAGAAACTCGTAGACACAAGTAACAAACCGTAGGTTGGTAGAAATATATAATTATATCGACTAGACTTCAATCAAAACGCACATAGAAATACATTTTTTTACATAGACGCGAAGATATAATACGGTTTAGAGAAATGCACAGATTTAGATATAAAATAATAATAACTCAGGAAAGCGAGTTAAGAAATAAGTAATAATTTGCACAAGCACCCGAATAAGAATGTCTAGGGTACCATAAAGTTTGACAGTCGTAGCACCGGATTGTTCCTGCAAGCGACTACAATACTTCGAAAGATCTTATAAATTTATAGAGATTCTTTACACGGCGCAAACAGTATGTTGTTAACTCACAGCCGTAGTACGAGTACATAAAACGCGACAAAATCACATGCATAAAAGAATCAACTTAGCTCGTTCATAAGAAGTTTTCGGTGTTCAAACGTTAATAGATAGGTGTGACAGCTCGTATCTAAATCAGGCAGTACTTAATTTCCAGCATAGAAGGGAAGACGCCGCATAACAACTATCACGACAGACCCACAGGAGAAAGCGAAAGAAAAAGGGTGTCTGCAATTGATAGAAAACCGCGATAGCGACGACTTCATTAAAAGTAGTAAAAAGTATACTCACACACAAACAAGAGGTGTGAAAACTTATCCCTTTGTTATGAGATGATTTTACTTAGGTTTATACTAAATAATTAATGCATGTGTAGCTGTTTTGAATTTTAGATGATGTTCATGTAGTACCTTAATGAGGCAAGGTCAAGAAGAAGGAAAATGTCTGTCTGACCTCCTAATAAAGAAAATTTTTCGATCCGACAATCTTAAGATAAAGCCATCTGAAAAATTTATAACACAAAATTGAAGAGTTTCTTCCCAGCCTTCGCATAAGTAAACATGTTTATGCTCTAGGAAAAATAATCAATTTTTTAATTACGAATTCGTTTGTTAGTACATATAATGTCACTTACTATTTAAATTACTCGGGTGTGTTACTTTCATAGTTTACAAGATCAGTTGATTTCTCTGGTTTGTCAGCACATTTATTCCAAAGGTAATTCAAAGCTGGGAATGGTTCCTCGTTTTAAAGAACGCCGATATTATTGTTGTTGGGGTTGTCGTTTGCAACCTCATAAAGGTAAACAATAAACTCTGTATAACATTCATGGGAATATGTTGTAAGAAATTAAACAAAATCGACGATAATAAGTAGATCCCAAAGACTGATGCTGAATCAGCTAAGGCTACTGATGATGATAGCTTAGTTAAATTTTCGCAGTTTTTGAATACTTATTCTTATTTCTTTGAGAGAAAACAAAATTCCGTTAGACTTAGACAAACCAAATTGTTTCTTAATTTTCTTATGGTGCTTGGTGTGTAGATTGATAAACTTAATCTGTTAGTTTTTATATTTTTCTATAAATTTGATTCAATGTGTAGTTTGCATTTTTTTTATCAGCACTGTTTAAATTGCGTACCTAACTGTTTTCAAACTAATTCCAGCTTCACAATTATGTCAATAAAATTCTAAACTTGTTGAAGCATATTTTATCCATCAGAGTGTAAAACAAGTTAATAAGTAAAATAAATATTTATTTGAACTCCAATTTCGATTTACAAAATCTTCTTGCAAAAGAGATTTAAAGCGCTTCATGTCAATAGCTAGGTATTTAGTTAAATGGAGTAGATTAGTAAGGCTTCCCTGTAGATTGCATTTGTTCAAAGCACTAAGGCACTCCAACCCACAAACCTTATGTTCTAATTTCTACGCTGTCTTTGTGTTTAAACAAGTCGTTTAATGAAAACTCTAGTCCTTAAAAATTTCGAACCCACATTAGATTTCGTCATAATTGAGGAAATGAAAACTAAAACAATCTAAACGACTTTGCATTCTACGCGCTGAAATCCTTAATTAGTCTGCGTTGTTCTAGATTTTAATTGATTTAAACTTTTTTTTTTGTATTAGTCTGATTGTTTTGAGTATTAGTTAGATATAATATAAAGACTGATTATGAGCTCTGGAACGTATGACTATGACACCTGCTAATACTTCCTAAAAATTAAGGTTGTTCAGTTTTATTTACTTAAACTCTTTTCCTTCACTAAAATATTGATTGATTTTACAATTGACGCACAATATATAAAGACGCTACTTGTTAGCTTTCTAAGAATAAAGAGAACAGAAAAGCAGCAGAGCAGCAACAAAATGTAACGACAAACAATTGAATTAAATTGAATATTGAGGCCAAATGTTTATTTTGTTGATTTAGATTTATATTTAACACAGGTTGATACAGGTTAATCAACTCGATTATTGTGCTCACGATTCAGAATTTAAAGCACCTCTCAGGTTAGTAAATGAGCTGAATCTTAATCTATTCAGTGATGTAATCTGCATTGCCGGTTGTAATCACACCTTACATAGTAAGGCGTTTTCGATAAAACGGTTTTTAAAAACTAAGTTTAAAAACTATTGTCGCAAAATTATATGACGCCACCTGTTAGCTTTACAAAATTATTTCTTTTGGAGGAGAGAAAGAATAGAAGAAGTATGACGATACACAATCAATATTTTTTAACTGGCTTTTGCCCAATTAAATTCCCATAATGAAAGCGGACACGCTTTTGTATTACAGGAGCACTAAGTTTTCAGTTAGAACGAGATGACAAATAAATTCAACCGATAAATCGCTTTACCGAGACATTTAAAGTGTTTATACACATAATTTCAATGGTTTTTAATCAGTAACTTAAGTGCAATAAATGATCAATTACTTATTGGTGTTAATTGTTTACAAATAAGTTGTAAGATTAGTAAATATGATGACAGTTTATAAAATAGTAAAGATATCCCCAGTGTTATAAAGAATAGCTTCCTTTTTGACTGGTTTTCCGCTTTCTTTCCATCTTCCGTCGCCCTGTTATAAATTAGGTTACAAATTGTTGTTTTACATTTTAAACAACTTAAGTTTGATGTTGTGTTTGAAGTTTAAACCGTTTAATTATCTTGACCTGTTCTGATAACTGTTGACCACCGCCTGAACTTAAATGATTCTTTTGATATAAAACCGCTACCGTGTATAACCTGTTAATTATAATACAGTAGTAGTAGGATGTCCGTTGATTAAATTCGATGCATTGAAAGTATCAAACCTTAAACCTCTTTGTAATCCACTACTTGAATTTGTTGTGTCCCGAAAGTTACTTGTACCCTAAAGCTAACTGTTTGTTGTACGCTGTCCGATTAACACTCAGCAATAGTACAGATACCCGTTTATAATTACCAACCTGCAAACCCGTCCAAAACCCGCAGACTACCTACCAGCAGATAATACCGTCAAAGGGAGATACAGCTAGGTTGTTAACGAAGCTACAAACAACAAGTTGTTGGCATCAACGTAACACAAACTAGCAAAGCTTCTGGATTGGTAATATTAATAAATACATGTTTAAAAACTTATAGAAAACAACAACCGCCTCAAAGCAGGCTGGGTTTAATTTGTACCACCGGCCTACCGGCATTTTCATTGTGAGTTTCAAGAAGATGTTTCGTCGTCGTCTCTAATGCAGTACCACGGACGATTTACCAGCCGACGCAAAATAAAACTACGACACATCTTGTACATTTTTATTTTTAAACCCTTATTACTTTGTTAATTAGCTTGTATATAATTATTTTCAATATGTCGTTGCGTGCGTTCATACAAATCAAAATCGGAGCGTTCTAAAAGTAGCGCTACGTGATCACTATTTTGAGTTGTTACGAATGAACTGGTTTTCATCGCGCTTATCGCTCAAACTCCAATAAATGTCAAAATTTGTGGAATCTAACCTAAAAGTTTGATTTATAAGATTGTGAACGCATAGATAAATACAATACAAAAGGAACTAACCGATCACCGATCAATAATCAAAAGAGCGGAAATCAACTACGCTGTTTAAAAATGGCGTCCGCTACCCAAGCGCTAATGGATTGTGTGCGTTCATAAAAATTTTAGGTTGTCCCGGATCAGCTGGCAGCAGCGGTTGCCTAGATGAACGCACCTGTTGTCAAACATATTTGTGTGTTTAAAATTCAATAGAAATTTTAAACCTGGGTTATATTACTTTCTTTGCCGTAGTTACCTGAGGCAAATTAAAATATTGTAAATTTATAACTAGGGAAGGTCGTTTGGACATGTCGAGGTTTTACAAAGTCCATAAAATCAGCTATTGAGTAAAAACAATGCTTCTCAGAAATTATTAAAATATGGTCATTATAAAATTTACTTTAACCATTTTATAGAATAGGACTAAAAAGTTCTGTTTTGCCTTAGTAAATTTTAGACAGAAATTATCGTTAAAACTAGTAAACTTTTTTATTATAAAATTGTCAATTTATTTTTTATTGACAACAACAACAACCATAATCTACTATCTTGCCATACTTTGCTTTTGTCGTTTTCTCCCTTAAATTATAATTGAAGTGAAGACAGCGACTCGACAACAAGGACACCGGCCCCTAATTCTGATCCACTTGGAATTGAATCCACTTCTGCTTTCAACCCAAACGGTAAAGTGTATTGATGTTTCTTTTGTAGATTGACACAGCTTTCTTCCCAAAGGTTTTACCGTCACGTCAACATTTCTCATCAGTTTGTCTGCTCCAAGATAAAGTTCCTAGACAACTCCCTTCTTCCAAGTGTTTTGGAATGTTGTTATCCACGACAAAACAAGTTCACCAATTTGAATCAGTTCTCTATGTTCGTGCCACTTACTTCTATTGACTAATGTTGGTAGGTAAAACTTCGTCCACTGTTTCCAAAATCCATCTCTAACGTTGAGCAATCCTGTATTCCTTGCGTATTGTTTCATCAGTAGTAGTAGTAGTAGTTAATTCTAGAAATTCCTCCTTCGAAACAATGTCCCCTTAGCAAATCATTTGGATGGATAAGTGGGACAGCTGGATCACTTAAGACTTGAATTAGTAGTTTTGAATTAACAATAATCTCTACTGACTTCATAACTATAAGCAAATGTGTCTTTGAGAGCTTTTTTCACGAGTATAAAGTTGTGCATTGCTGTTTTCACAATTTTGTTCCATATCGTTCCCATATTCCACCTAATGTGAGGCTCCTAGAGTCATATAAATGCCACTTCAATTCAAACTTTCGTTGAGCATTTTCTAATTTTGCTATGTGACTTAGTTCCTTTGCTGCCTCCACAATGTTTGTATCTTTATCTGAGTAAAGATGTCTTGACTGTTCTCTAGAATCGATGAACTTGGACAAAACTTGCAGAAATTCATCTGTACTCAAATCATGAATTACTTCATTGTGTATTCCTTGAGAGACGATACAAGTAAAACAGAATACCCCAGCAATTTCATGTCTTCTTCCAACGGTAACTGTCATTGATCAAATTCATCTACTCCTGTATGTGTAAACATTGGAGAACAACAACTAATTTCCTAGCTGAAATCAGTCCCATTATGGTTGATTAAGGCATGGTATAATTCAGTTCACATTTTAATAGCATAAAAAATCAATCATTGATAAGAATATTTGTAACATGATGATCTTTTGAAGAATGACAGGAGAATGTGAAATGCCAGTTTCAGCTTATTATTTTTGAATCGTCCATTAATAGCAAGTAGACCATCAGCGTCCGCGTAGGACAATTTACGAATGCAGCTCTTCTGGCGTAGCGTCGTACATTGTTTTTCAATTTTGAATTTTGTCTGTTAAGCACTCTATCTGAACCAATTTTAAAATGAATTTCTCTCTACTATCAATTGAGCATGAATGAGTAGTGTATCTCTATCAATCTGAGTAACCTTGATCATTGATGGCTGTGTATGTTTATTTTTTATTTTTAACTTCCACTTTTCTGCAGAAGCCAAACCAACAAAAGGCCCGTACTAATTTTTTGTAACTGGAAAATGTCAAAACGCACCAGTTCCTCTCTTTACCTTCACTCAACCTGCCCTCTACACTAGTTTTCTACCTGTTAGTACTGCACAATATGAACTATCTTCTGCCTTTGCTGCTGGCCAATCATTGTCTTTGTTTTTATTAAAAATGTTGAGTCATTAACAATATACTTCTAGTTGCGATTTCAGCTGGTAGGTACCTCCAGTGCTCATTATCAGTCAGCTCCTGAATTTTTCCTACCTTGTTAGCCACGATTTTCTTAAAAATTTGAGTTTCGGATGACATCCAGCTTAAAAATCGTTTTTGAATCGCTCAAAATATGTTTTGTTAACTCACTTTACACTCTATCAAAATACTGGCGGTTTGCTTTGTTTGAGTACGGATGCTTAAAACTCCAGACAAAGTATTGTTAACTTTTTGAGTGGTGCCATTTTGACTTTTAAACCCACAAATGAAACACTCACTTTGTTAACTGTTTTATGAGAAAATGCAAACTGCACAAAAGCTTCTTTACTAACATACATAAACGCATGCAGTTTAATTTGATCTGATTCTGGCAAGCCGTATGAGTATCATTTTGTACCTGCACATTCTGAATGCTGAAATTGATTTTGCCAATTCTCCCATAGTGACTAAATAGAATCTGGTAATTCGTCTTCCTATCCGATGCCTGATCTCTAAATTGCTTGCAAATTGTAAATCCAACTGTTTTATAGAGTGAGATAAACTAAGAAATCGTATGACGATACGAAACTGCAAAACTGACGTTTCGTTGACCTCTTCCTTCAAAATCTAAACTTTAGTCCAGTAGCTTGTAAGTCCTCAGCCATGTTGGCAATAACGTCAAGACTATTAGAAGTCTATTTCTTCAAACAAAGTTACTGTTATGATTATCATCCTGTAACTCAGATCTCAGTTGAATTGCCCTCAACAGTTGCTACAGCCCAGTTAGACATTCGTCACCAAAATCTTTCGTTATCATCCTGTATAATCAAGATTCTTCTTGACCATAACTTCATGTTGTAGTTCTTTGCATAAATAGCAGAGAAAAAGGAGTAGGTGGCACCAAAAATTATTACCTGTTTAGTTTTTGTGATAAACATCTATCCTTTATAAAAACCGCTGACTGCTACGATCTTCCTTACAAATCTCGACTCTGTGGAACTCGATATCTCCGTTAATGATAATATGACGACGGAAGTTCAAAGTACCGATGTAAGGATCTATTAAGTCTGGTCCCGTATACAAAAAGTCATTTAGGCTGACTCGTCGTTCTTAGCTGCTGCACAAGCCTCACTTGCCTAACTTGTTGAAGTTGGTAACGTCAAAATGTGGCATGTACTAATCACGTTCACTGTGAATTGCAGCTTTATGTGGTAAGAGTTTTGTAATGTATCATTTTTTAAAGTACCCTTTTTTCTTCATTCTTTGTTCAATCCATAAAAGCAGATTTAGAGTTTGGCTTTTACTTCGGGGAGTATTACTGGTTTTCAAGCAGTACTTTTGTAATTATGCCTGCAGTGGATTTCACTGTTCTCGCTTTATTATTGCAGTGACCTTGCTCTTTGACTGAGTGAGCTGACTTGATCAAAACGGAAACTATTTTGTTTATTTGCAATTTGTTATGTCCTCTAATAGTCTGAGCTTATGTAGTTTCCGCTTCAATCATGGTTTGACTGATCCAGAGTTCGGTAAAGCGTAAGTTTAAACCTTTTTGTCCTTAATTTTATAGGTACTACTACCAACGGGCCGTCAGCACCTGATGTATGTAGCAATTAATACTTCCATGTAGTGCAGGATTTACTTTTCTACATTCTGACATAGTTGTTATTTTTATATAGTAGAAGATAACAACAACCATAATCTGCTATCTTGCTACTTGCTTTTGTCATTTTTGTCTTAAATTATAATTGAAGTAGAGACAGCTACTCCACAATAAGTGACAGTCATAGTAAATGCAGGTTTTAGCTCTACGTAAGATACCAATTTGTTTGTTGAACTATTGTGTCAGAAATTTGTTTTTGTAGATTTAGATTTAAATTTATCTGGGGCCACATTCCGCTAAATAATCTCATTTATTGTTCTCATAATTCAGAATGTAAGACACATCTCAAATGTAAAGCTCCAGTTTAACGAATTGGTCATTGAATCTTCTACAACTTTGAAGAAAGTAGCATTTGACAGACACAATCAGCCGCGAACTCATCCGCCTAGTGACTGAACTGGTACTCACACTCAACTTAGTAAAAATTTTTGGAAAAGAGGTTGTTGATCTAAGTTAAAAAACAATAATTCGACAAACAAATTTACACAAAGGTGCAACCTGTTAGATTATTAAAATAATTTTCTTGTTTTTAGTTAGAACAAGATAACAAATAAAACTGAATATTGTTTCTTTAACCTTTTTTTAGAGGCAATCAAACACAGAACGTGCGATTTTGACGATGTTTCGTGTGCTCGATGAGCACTTCCTCAGGCCAATTTTGTTTAAATTTTTGTAGATCAAATCAAGATGTTTTTAATTTTAGACAGAATTTTAGCATTAATTTTTATTTAGAATTCGTTTTGTTTATTTGGGATGTTTATTTAGTTTTAAACTTTGTAATTGTTTGTGTAACATTTAGTCGTATATTTAAAAGTACCCATTTTCAAAAACAAATATTTGTGAACAGTTTTATTGTTTAAACAATTTTAATATTATCTTGTTTTAGTTTTTTATTAAAAAAGAGGGACACTAAACCAAAATTAAACAAAATATGTTTATACAGTTTGTTTTATTATTAAATCATGGAAATCTTTGTAATGCGTTACAAAGCAGATATCAAAAATACAATTAAAATCTCAGATTTAATAAAATTTTAACGCAAACAGTGGGCGTGTATTGATTAACAAATAGATACATGAAGTGGCGTTGCGAAAATAATTGAACGCATGTAAAATGGAATCATTAAAATTCCATTTTGGTTCATTGAAATTACTATAATTTAAAAGGAAAATTGGAACGATGAATTGTGTTTGTAACTACAAACAAAAATGAATTTTCGACGGGTAAATTTGAATGAACTATAACGACTATTGCAGTCGGAAAAAGAAATGGAGTAGAAAGGCAATGATACTAATTTAAATTCAGAAATTTTTTCCAAAAATTAGTATAAAATAAAATGGAACGACAATGATTGTTTAGATAAATCTTTTTTTTTCATTTTATTTTATCTGAACACTTATTAATTTTCCAAATAAATGTAAGTATCGTTACGTTAAACAAGTATTAAATTAAAAATGGTAGAATTTGGCTTGAGTTTATTTAAGTGTGATATTAGCCGTTTGGTAACAGGACTCTATATCGTGACAGATATACGTTTAAATAACAGTTATATAACTTTAATTGAGAGGGAGTTATAAGTGACAAGTCGGTTTAGGCAATCGTGGTTTGTTTATGAACCAGCGTTGTGTTGTCGATCTTATACAATTGATGTGGCTCGAAGATAATTTTGTTTCTTATTTTGATTACCACGCATTTTGGGTCCAAAGTCACGCAAGAAAAATACTTAGGTTAGTTTTAAAATTCTGGAAGCAAAATTATTTTACTCGAAGCCTGGTGATTTTTTTATGCTAAATGGTTTCATGCCTGTTTTAGTCCGGCTGGTCCAACGGTCAACTCTTCCGTAAGCACAAAACTTTGGTGTTTTAAAAATATTAAATTTGGGTGGAGGAAACTTCTGTCGAGAAACCTTCGTCATACTCTGCAATTGATACTCGTCAGTATATCTAGGTACTCTGCTTAGTTAATTACATTTTGGGTAAAAAAGAACTCCGACTGGCATTACAATTTTCGTGTATTGTTACGTTACGAGCGTTGCCTTATACATTTGTATCTATCCTACAAAGGTTTCCTCGCCTGTGTACTGCAAGCGGTTTTGGCAAACTTTACTTGCTGTTTTTTATTATTATTAGAAATGGGGTGAGGTCATGAAAAACCTCCTGCACTACAACCAGATTGATCTTTGTGCCCGGCCTTTTTTACTTTTAACAATTATAATAAAACACAATCATAATTAACACCTGTGATCAATTTATTTAAGAAAAATAAAAGTAGATTTTATGTCACGTTAAACTTGTATTTTTATTACTTTAATTTAACTGTATCTGTTGGATTCTCTGATTTGCACCGATAGTTGTGTTTCTTATTTTAGAATCAGTGGCGCCCTAATTTATCTATCGTAATAAAACACTATATTTAAGTACTACAAATTTTCCTGTTTATTTTATCATTTAACTCACGACGCTCTTTGACAAATTGATCTTTGGAATGTACGAAAATGTCGTCTGAAATTGGATCCAAATCTAATTAAAGAAATTTGAACTGTATGTTTACTTGATTCTTTATTTGTATTTGTATCACTGTAAACTGCGGCAGCTAAAAGAGGCCTTTGTTAATGTTCTGGTTAGTTTGAAGGTAGTTTGATGTCGTGCCTCTTATTTTTGTGCAGTCTGTGATTTTAGATATTTACGCGGGGGTAATGAAATAAGTACCTGCTTTCTTTGTTACATTTTGATGCCTAATTGCATAATATATTTATAAAAATATCACTAAACTAGTGATTAGTTTAAACAAGTAAACTATTTTTTTTACTGAAAGATATTTAAATAAAAGTTGATGACAATATATTATACACAAATTTTTTTATGTAAATAATGTTCTTGAAGATATAGTTAAAATAAAAAATGACACTAGTCTATTTACCTCGGTAATTAATAATTGAATCAAAAATATGTTTGAGAGATGCACCGTTAAACAAAGTATTTGGATTTTGCATTAAATAAAAACAAATACCCAAGTTTTCAACATGAAAAAACTACACAGGAAATCATTTTGAAATTCTTTTACAAGAAAAAATTGTTAAAATCGCAATTCAATTAAAGGTTCTGTTAGTAGAAGTCTGCAAAAAACATAAAAAAATTAACTTAATAAAATAAAACAAAATTAAAAAAAAGACGAATATTTGATGATGATATGCAAGATACGTTAAAAGTGTATGGTAAAAGAATGAACCTAATTTTACAACTTATGAAAAAGTTGAAATTATGGATCATGCAGTAGTGGCAGTAGAGATAAAACATGTTTAGACGCACAACAAGAAACTAAACTATTTATAATAAATTGGTCTCAGAATTAAATAAAATTAAACAGTTAATAGTAAAAACAAAAGCACAAAGTAAAAATTCATCTTTTTTGTACAGCTGCATTTAAAGGGTTGGCAAAAAAGGAAAATAAACAATAGATAGACGATATAGACAGAATCAAGTATATAAAGGAATAAAAAAAGACCATAGCTGAAAAGATATTTATGGATAATATGTAGCAAAAGCTGACTTGAGCATGTAGTTTTTTTTTTTCGATTAACGAAAATAATTTTGTATATTTGACAGTGTATGTTCGAGTGTTCGGATTTTCTCGTGTGGTTAGACGTTGTGAATGTTTGTGTATTTCAGTTTTCAGTCAAAATTTAAAAATTTGGATGGTCGTTGTGTATATTCGTGTTGCATGCTGATTTCCCGGCAAATCTGAAATTTAGAAGTTAATATTCGTGTGTGTCTGAATGAGGGAGACCATCGTGCGTGTTGTGGCTAATCGCGTGTGTACATAATCATTCGTTTTTAGCGTTCGATTTAGGGATCGTCAGTGTCCGTGTGTGCGTTCGTAAACTGTAGATTTATATAGATGTCTTCTATTATTTAAAATGATTTGAATTAAAAATTAAAGTTTAGTCATTTTAAAGTAATTTAGGTAATCTTTAAAATTATTTTTATTATGTCTTCCCTTTGTGTGTCTTTTTTGATAGGTTAGAGAATATTTTAAACCTATATTGTTTTTTAATCAAGAGAAAATGTTCAGCATTTTTTTATTTTTGCCCATTTTGTTTATTACCCTGTTAAAATCTGATTGAGAATTAATGGATTGTAAATAATACATACGCACACACCCGCACACCCTGTCACTGTTATTTATAAAACAAATGCGAAATTGATGCAATACTAAAAACTTGGCCGGCAGTTATGTTGGTAGTCGCAGAGGGTTGTGGTTGAACTTCCTAGTATTAAGTCAAAGGCTTTCACACTGCCGAAGGAGGTAATGAAAGAGCGCTACTTAGTGAATACTATATTAGGTACTCTGAGTGACTCTGGGAACTCCAAATACAAACTAACCATAGACTAGCATAGATATAACTTTTGTCTAACGACTAGTAACCTTAGTAACACATAAATTACATAAACATAGACAATAAATATAAGGTAAATATAGACAATAGATATCAACTAATGTTCCCTTAGGAAAGTATCGGATCTGCCAGTAGTATTTACAGCCGCGACGGCATTTACGCAGGAATGGCGTGGCCGCCCAAATTTATAAGTACAAACCCATTAATGACCGAAACAATAGTGACCGACAAGTACGTCTTACAAATACTAATATTAGTGTATTAGTGTTACACATAAAGAAAAATACGTGGAGTACCGGCACTGACGACGAATTTAAAGTTATATAACAGCACAAAACGCAGTTCATCACTATTGTACAAATGCGTGCTGTCACTTATATTTCCTACTGAGGCAACATCATATTCAAACTATAAGTTTTGCGACATCTAGTGTCGACTCGTGTTAGCGATCACGTATGTAATGGTTCCGCATTAGGCAACATAAACATTAACAAAAATAAAATCTTAAATCGTTTGCTAAAACGCAAGAGGCTAATAGTAAACAAACAGTGAGAATCACTCAACAACTGCATTTGTGCAATAGTAAACTTACACTTGAGTTCTTCACTCCTGAAGAGTCCCAAAGGCAAAACAGTTGTCAAGTGATTTGTTTGTTATTGTACAACCTTTTGTGTTTTTACAGCAGACGATTCGAGATTTTTCGATACAATATTCAAATAACAAAGCATAAAAGTTAGTTAAATTCACGTCGAACTATAGGTACAGACGCGGTAAACATAAGTGATAAGATAAACATGCTATTATTTGTTCCACTTGGTTTGTGTTTTATGACGTTCTAAATAAGTTTGAAATTTGTCATTTCATACGGACGAAGGATTAGACGATAGAGATGTATAGACATAATAGAAATAAAGACGTCTGGATATAAATGGCTTAAACAACTTCTACCCATACACAGAAGGTCAACAGGTTATCATTCGAGAAACCCTTCAGACAGCTACAGTACTTCATACTAGGACTAATTTTTGTGATCGATCTGCAGCGATTAAGTCGCTTTATTGGTAACAAACCATTCCACAATTCTTTTATAGATTAGATACTTATTTAGTAGTCATAAGCCATATCCTAAGTCATGGTAAACACAATGGTGGTAAAAGAAGAAATTTATACAAATAGAAGTATAAAAATTAATACTTGAGACGGTGGAAAAGTGCCAAGCATAATTTTCTCCTGATAACCAGAAATTTTCCATTGGGTTAATCCCATAATATTAATCTATTGCTATATCTGGATTCCCAAATGCGATGTTCAACATCCTCAACCGAAACATCTAAACGAAAAGGAAGGTTTTTAATAACGTTAGCAAAGACAACCCAAAGAAAAACAGTGATACCACGACAAATTTTGAAATCGGTATTCAAACAAGGTTTTAGCGATATGTATGCAGGTAACCTGAGTTTCATACTCACAAGGAGTTTTCTGCCAATATTAATTTATTTTTTATAATACTAACAGAGCAGCCGTTCCGGAATACAAAAAACGTCACAATCCGCACACACACACACACACATATATGTTAGTGAGATAATAACCAGTAACGTCGTAGACCACAATTCAACTCACACGATATAGATTTCGTCGTAACCAAATCTTGAAGTGTCTAGTAAAGATGACTTCATTATGTCAATGTCATTGATAGTTAAATAAACGTTTAATTTACAAAAATAGACTTGAATTCTTAAATTAGTAATGTGGCTTTATGGTAACAAACACCTATAAGCTGAATAAACCTTAAAGAGGAAAAGGAAACGGAGGAAATGGTAAAAATGTGTAACAGTAGAAATAGTTGAAACAATCAGTATGTAATCTGTATATGATTGTGATCAATTATTTATTTTATAGCAAGAAAGCAGAGAGAGAAAGTGATATTGTTTGGTTCCCAATGTTTGAGATAGAAAATAATCACAGTTTATTTAGTTGGTGAGCGTGTGAAGTAAGAAAAACAATGTAACTGAAATTGATTACTGGTTGGATATTGGGGACATGGTAAACGTACGTCAAATGAAGAAAGAAAGAATCATATCGTCAGCAAAATTAAAATTTATAATGTAATGGAAAATGAATCTTTTAAAAAACTTAGGTTATGATGAAAGCAAAGCATGAGATGATGAATGTGTATAAAATAAAAGGAAATAACCAAAATTAAAAAAAAATAAAAAAATTTAAAGAACTTTTTAAAGAAACTAACGTAGTGTATTAGGAAAATGCAACATTGAAACAAATAAAGAAAATTTAAAACACGGAAACTATTATTAAACAATCATTTAATTTGAAATAAATGAAATACAGTTGTTTGGGACAGTAGCTCCTCAAACTCATATCTAAATCTGCCATAGAACGTAGACAGGGTTTCCATGGCCAAAGTGACATATGGAAAGTACATACAAATTTGATTATTTGTAAATATAATCTCCTAGCACTTTATTGTGCAAATTTCAGAACCTGTGACGGCATTTCCTTTATTCTACCCAGTTGGATTACTTTAACGTTTGACTGTTGGTATAACAAAGGTCAACCTTGTTAGTCTGATGTAATGATTTATTGGCAGATTATTGACATAAAACCGCATGTAGTTAGACAATTTAAGTCACATTAGCATTTCTGTGACAACTTAATAGTTAGGGATTTCGAGTTTCTATAAGTTGGTTCTTCTTTTTTTTCAAATTATGCCTTACGGAAATAAACTGTTTGCACAAGTTTTTAATATTATCGGAGAATTTATTAGGAATTATTAACCGACATCTTTCTACTGTCAGGTGTAGCATTTCATTCATTTATTGTAACCATTGTAAACTTTGATTCTATCGCCACGTTTTCATATACTTTAGAATACTATCGGATAATGTTTGATTGAAATGAATAAATATTTTATCAAATTTTGCTGCTTAATTCTGAAATAATATCAACTTACTTGCTATTGCTATCCGCCTATTTTGGAACCGGTTACTACTTGACAATTCAAGATAAACCGGTGATGTAGAAGATTAACACCTGGACTTGTCTATATATCCAATCGAGGACATCTTTGTTTCTGCTTCTCTTCTACTTGTCATTACTTATTCGTTTTAGAATACAAACCGATTTGCTTCATCGTAATCATCGATAAGTCAGATAAGTTGAGATTGTGCATGCTTTAAGTGATTGTTTTGTTTTAATCGCGGTTGTACCTGTATTCTAATCTAAATTTACCTATAGAATTCTTACGCTTTATATTGGTATATTTGTTAGATTTATTGTCGATTACCGGTTTGTAATGTAATTTATTTTTATATGTAACCTCAAAATTGCGACTCATTATCGGTGTACTTTTGTTTTTAAAATTTAAATTGTGTGCTTTTTGTCTGCTAATTACTAAATTATTTGGTGCCCACGGCCAAACAGTGATGTATCGTAAAAACGGTAGTTATTTAGTTTAACGTTTTCATTTAATTATTTTAAAATAGCCTGTATTGCCTACACGCAATTGTTGTGTATTCTATATTTGTCTATTTGTTTTACAAAATTATATTTTCACAGTGTAACGGTTTGTTTCTGTGTATAAAGTTCCTAGTTTCTAGCTCGGTTTACCACGGTTTTGTTATGGCGTCGTTCTTTGCAGGTGCAAAAAGCCTTTGACCTAATTATTACCGAATATACCCATGATCCCTCTGTGACTAGCAGCAGAGCTGCGGCAGAAGTTTTGATACTGTCATTTACTTTATTGTTTTACTTACAAATAAACGGAGCTTCAAGAAAAAAATTTTGAAGCAAGACCACCTGATTATTACTTCTTCTATTGTAAATCAGTTTGCCACCCAGAAGGATGCAAAACTCGTTTTGAATACTCCTGCGATTATTAACCATGGTTTGGTATTTGTCAGTATACCAACGTTTTGTATGTACAAAATTTTACAATGAGAAAAATATGTTCTATAAACAATTGTTTAAAGCTAACAAAACTATTTAAACTACAAACAAATAGTCTAACAGAACAGTTTTCAAAATCAAACGCTTTGAAAACGTACAAAGAACTTTCGAAATTTAAAACGTAGCGCTAACATAATGCGTATTTAAATAACTATGTATCTTCTACGCTTTCTTTCTAAACTTTTGTTGCAAGTTTCAGGTTTAAAAAATCAAGAGACAATATAACAAGTAATTTATTAAGAAAGTAGAGAGAAATAAACAATGATGTTTTGTACTTAATTTTAATGCAACAAACAATGCTTTTAATTACTGAAGGGTTACAGTTAAACACCCTTAAGTAAATACTCCGCTTTAATGTATTGTTTATATTAAGGTTAACATAAGTTTTATGGAGGTCTTCAATTTTATTTGCTTTTGTGATCAAGTCTGACATTCAAACAAGATTATTGTTATTCACAAGGGTGTTATACTGAAATAAAAATTGTATTTTAAAAATTATTTAATTAAGAAGAAAGTCTTAACTTAAAAATAAATTTGAAAACAATGGGCATTATAACTGGTATTATAAACATCGATTTTAAGATGTGATAACTGTTACAAAGTTATTTTTGACTTTCTTAAATACACTGTAGCTTGAGGATTGTGGCCAAAATTGCACCAATTGTAAAAACATATAAAAAGAATGATTAAGAATTGACTGAAATAGTAACGTAACTGGATTTTACAAAACTTTAACATGCACCAATAAAGCACTTGTCGTTGCAACTGACTACACAAGTTTTCCGCAAGATTCAGATCACTCTTTGTATTATAAGTAAAAAATTTTTTGACAACAAGTTTCCCTAAGGAAATTGTCAAATTTTTGCCTTTGATTACAATTTTTTCTCTTAAGTTTAATTGATTACTCCCCGATTTTTAGTTTAAGTTTTCATTTTTTATCCAGCCGGTGCGTCTGCACTTTCATTTTTCTATTTTAATTTGTTTGCAGTTTACTTTCATACACTTTTTGCTTATCAATATTTTTTCACAACAAGCAAAGTTGATAATTTTTATCGTTTTCAGCCATTATGTCTCAGACCAATTCACACATTTATTACGTACTAGACTTTGCGTCTCTACATTTTAAAATAAATTTAGGTGGGTTTGTAAAAATATAATTCAATTTTATACTATTAATTTATTTTAATTTGAATAGAAACTTTACCACATATTTCAATCATTTTTAAATTTAAAACAAGAATTTTTAAATTTTTAAATTAATTGATAAGTTTGATAACGGACTAGTTCCTACCAAACTATTTATACGTTTATTCTACTAAATACTTCGATGGGTCAATGACTTTAGGTGATACTACATTATCTACATAAAGTCACGTTAGAATTTCACAAAAAATCCAAATTTGCTATTAAAAATGGGTAGTTCTATTTGAAAACATAACTTTGGTATGTTGTTTTTGTGAAACACCTTGTATAATTTTAAAATGTAGCTTATTGATCTGCAAAACTTTCATTATGAAAGTTTTTTTCTAAACCCAATATCCGAGATATCGTCCTTTGCACAACTAATGTTTACCCTGTCTTTGTTAGTTGTCCTCCTACAAATGCAACGAATGTGCACTTCCTCAGGCCAATGTTTATTTAAAAAGAATACAAGCAGGTAAGTTAAACACATACACATAAACGTAGACTGTAAAAACGACTTAGTGGTTTTTGTGGTAAGTACCCTTCTTAAAGAAGGTGGAATCACTTAAAAAAACTTAGAAGGAAATATTTACTTTTCCATTTTACTTGACACAATAAAAATTATTTATTTTTAGACAACATGAAAAAATAATAAAAATAATTTTCTTTGATTGAGTTTCGTGACAACCAAATCAGTTTTCCGTGATTTTATTTATTTTATGGGAATAGTATCAAGTAGAATAGAACAGCCACTCATTTATTAGTTTTTGTATTTTGGCACAAACAACTTTAGAAGCAATGTTTTTCTCAAAACCGGCATGAGTCAAACACCACATTTTTCAAAATGGCGTATCCATTGATTTGTCATAATTGTGTTAATAATTCAACATTATTAATTGATATTACCAGTTTTTGATGTTTTATGTTGTTTTTAGAAAGTTATTTGTAATTTATTTATTTGATAACATTATTGTTTAATTTGCAATTATCTTCAGTTTGACCATAAGAATACACCACATGCCTAAACAAGTTAGAAGTATATTTAATCAATACAAGGTTGTTTATTATCATGGAAATTGCATAAATTAATCATAAATATTTTTATTTTAAGTGATGAAGGGATAATTTAAATAACAAATAATTTAAACATTTTTTTAATTGTTGTTTTTATAAAGGGTGTAAACACTGAGTTAATAGTTGTAATATGCTCAAATTTGTAATAATGTTCAAGAATCATGTGTTCATGAACGAGTTAAATAATCATTTATTAGCAGACGTATCCTAATAGCTTTCGATCAATCGCGTTTATACAACAAGGGAATTATTCGAATGAATGCTGGTCAGTCAGGTTATTACTAATTGTATATCTTCGCTTAAACTTAACTATGGTTAAATTTCTAAGAATACAATTTGATAATAATTATCGCCTAGAAATTGGCTTCAAAGTTAACTTTATAAGCAAAGATTTAAAAACTGGACCCAAAGTGTATTTATAACTGATTCATCCCACAAACTTATTGTAACTTATATTTTATCTTTCATGAGCTAGGTATAAACTGCTATGATCCCTAAGCTAACCTCAAATTTCATGGAAAACGGAAGTTGAATTTATTTCAGTTAGAAAGGGATTTTAGACATAAGAGTCGTATATCAACAAACAGAAAAATGGTAAGCATTGTTTAAAAGAACAATTAGGTTCCAAATTCCGACGTGTAGAGCAGATTCTTCGCAAGAGTTTTAAATTTAAAAATTTGGAAACAAGTTGTGGACAGTATTATAAATACAACCGACAAAAACGGTAGAAAGAAACGCTAGACGTGGTACAGAATCAAATCCCGTCCCAAAAAATTAAAATAAAATTTTATCTGAGTGTACTTATCGTAAGATGACAAAAAGTTAAATTTGATATTAAAACCAACGCCTTAGATGTTGGAAATTGAAACCATATATCAAGATTTAATGTAAAGCCATCGTTTGCTAAAAGTGAATTAATAAAAGAAGCAATATTTAAGTAAATAAAAATTAACGTCGAAGAAATGTAAAAACGAAAAGATTTATCATTGTGTTTTAGCTAAAATTTAACGGGACCTATTGAAACACAATTTTGTCGGTGAACTATCCAAACCTGCAAACAAACAACAGTTGGTTAGGTGCAAAAAAATAACAAAAATGATACGTCACCAACAGGTATAAGGTAGAATGTAATTTTAAAGATAATATTATTTTGTTTCATGCATCTTGTCATTGTTAGAACGCATGGTAAGAGCGAAATAGACCAAACTATACGCGGAGAACGTGCACGTAAGTTTTGCCATTTTGACTAAAGCACGTAAACAGTGCAAATTTTGTATCCAGCCGTAATCACAATAGGATAAATTTGACCTATATACTCCTTCCTTACTTTTGTAAGGATTTGATAAAAGACATGACTAAATAAAAGATAATATAATTACGGTTTAATAAAGGGTCTCTTATTTAATTATATACATTAATTGGTGCATTATATTTTACCTGGGCAACAAAGATATATTGTTTTAGGGCGTCCGTTTTATGTAATTTCGATTTTATCCATTTATTAATTAATTTATATTTTAAACCCTAAATTCATAACAAATATTTATTAAAACCAAAGGCAACATTGCAGAAATATTAGAAGTTTATTTATGCGGCAACCAACATTACACTGATGCACTTACCGTGTATTTATAAAGTATTTTTGTCATGTACATTTTTCAAATATGTCAAACATAATTGAAACATCAAAGTGTTGCCAAAAGTTTTGAGTTTGGTAAGTATGTATACTGCGCCGACCTATCCAAAGAAATATATGTGATTTGTCTCAAATAAATGGAATGTTTGAGTCTTTCTATTTCAATAGAAATTGTTTTGCTTTAAACGAAGTCCAGATCAACTTTACTCTACCTGTCTTAAACTAATGCGTGATGGCTGTCCATACATAGAAAATTTAAATAATTCTCCTGCTCTATAGCGTTTTTGCACATCTAAGTTTTTCCATCGGAAACTTCAAATCTATTTGTTAAGTATATGGTAACTTTTTTAAAAATTACATTATAACGCTTTTTTCATACTATGAAATCGTCCGATCGGAGTTATTGGTTGGTATTTTGTAGCAAGGAAAGAAAATGCTTTTGTAATGTGGCGTTCAGGGTAAATACTAGACCGTTTGATCGAGAAAGAATTAGGTTTTGGTTAAATGCGTTTATTTGATTTTTACTTTTGTGTAAGCGAGATAAAATATTTACATAAATGAATGTGCTGACGTGAAGTTCCTGAACATACATATAGCGTACGATGCTGCGTGTGCAATATGAGACGCCGCTCGTATTACATACCACCGTGTGAATTGTTGACTGCTTGTTCGCACTGTTATCTGCCTTGAACAGTGATAAGATAGAAACCTATTGTTGTAATTGTACTATTGTCTATATCGTTCAATCATCACGTCCAATTGCCGCATGGGTCCTTAATTTTCACGCGTTGAATTGATCTCGTCCATTGGCGAGCATCCAATTGACCACGTTTAATTGACAGTAATTTTCTTTTATTTTTCCGAAAATAGTAATCGTAGCTTAATGTTAGGAGCATGATATTGCTAAGTGAGTGTACCTGCTGTAAGTGTTAGAGTATTATTGCCTTAGTATAATCTTTTCACTTTTTATTAAATTTTGCATAGTTTTTTCACTAAGTAATAATTATATCGTAGGTACTACGCAACTGTACATCATTCAATCTCAGCAGAACCTGAGGTAAATAAACACTAATCCGTGAAAAACACATGTACAAGTACAACATTTCACCTGATTGCTATATACAGCGCTTGGGCCAGGTAGTAGTAGTATGGTGCAGTGCCCTTTGTAGACAGTCAAGCACGGAAGTAAAATATTTTTTACAATTTGTTACAATTATAATATTACTACTCCCAGCTTGTGCTGAATGAAATTTTATTTGGTATTTAGCTTTTACGATAGACGAGAGACGAAGTACAGCACTATTACCCTACTCCACGTAAACTTCGCATGGCATTTGTTGATCTCCGATTCTTCTGAAAGTGAATGCACCATAGCAAGCCCAAATAGATGTTCAACTTGTTGTTTTAATAAGTATCTATTTAGTAGAAACAATATGTAACTACAGTCTACTAAATAACTAAAATAAAAAAAGTAGATTCAGCGATACAAACCAGAAAAAGAAAGAAACAATACTATTTGGCTGAAATAGCGCACTAAATTTGATGGAAGATCCTGTATTTGTAAGAGTTAACACATCAATGTTCGGCTTACCTGATGAGTTGGGGAGGTTCTTGAGAACTGAAACGAAATAAATCGTTATAACGAGGCGCCACTTTCTGGTAACAGAGAGAAATAAAACCGACCAACAGGAATTTAATAGGTTTTACTTAAGGTTTACTACGCTAAAACGAACGACACAATCAGAGAGACAAATAGACATGTAAATAGCAAATACAACTTAAATACTAGAAGAATCTAGGAGAAGTGAAAGATCTGGTTGCATGAAACTTACGTGCGTTAGCAACAACAAAATAATTAAAGTTTGCAATCAAATATGTCTAAATTCAGTTAGTTTTCGTTTGTTAGACCCCAAATTAAAGTTAGCGTAATACCAAGAAGATTGGCGAGTAAGAAACTTAGACGTACACACGACACTTACAATACCAACTTAAACTCAAACTCACGGTAAAGTAGCTCTGCCAACTCAAAAAGGCCTTTTGTTTTAGCTGACCTAACTTTATGGAAAACGCTACAGCTTTTGATGGAGCTAGTGAAACAAAACTGGAACGTCGATGGATAGAGTCTACCCCGAATAACAATTTGCTTATACACTAGGATTCAAAACCGTTGAATGTCACATGTGAGCTCCAAACGCATGCAGAAATTAATAGGTTTTCTAAACAATAAACTTAGCTGTCTACTGATGCATGTAGTTTTGTTAAAGAATGTTCTCATTAACGACAGTGTTGACACCTATGAGAAGATCGATAGCCATATGATTTCTACAAAGGAGTGTCCAGATGACAAAACTCGAAATGCAGATATGCTTTTGAAATATCAGGAACTCAGCTTGAGCGACTATCAACCGGTGGAGTACAATCAGCCGTTGCAGCTTTGAGGTCGGCGACACCGTGGTAGTCGTCACGTTTTTATAGCAAAGGATTCCCATTTACACGTTCCAGCGCTTCCAGGAATTATTCAGATGGTAATGTTACAGAGTATGAGGTCAAGATAGTGCTAGCATACGTTGTAATTAGAATTAATACAAAACCACGAGACAAACAAAATAAATAGCAAAATAGTCACTTACGGCAAAATCAGCTGGATTTATATTTCACTAATTTAACTTTGGAATTATTGAAGCCACATTGATAATTCACTTGATGTGTGACTTTTAGCTTGTAAAGCACCGACAACCGCTCAATAGAAAGAAATTACGATGTCCGCTGTCATCTCGATTAATTTGTGAAGAATCGATCCACTAGTCAGAAAAAAATGCGCGGTAATTTTGCTATTTTTGTTGCAATGCAACTCTTGCGACCACGCGTTCAGTTCAGATAGAGTATTTGAACCGTAACAAATATACAGAGTGTTCCATTGCCAAAGAACAAATTACTTGACGTCTTAGAGTAACTGTATCAAATCACTAAATTTACACATATTACTTTAGCAAAGTTACGTCAATTTTTTTAATTTATAAAGTAAATATGATCGTTGAAAATTTTCAAATAATTAAAACATATAAATTTGACCATAATGTACATGTGGTATTCTATATAAAAAATAAGTTTGTAGAACAAGAAAAATATTTTAAATGGTTTATAAAAGAAATACTTGACTATGTTTCTTTACAATTGTGATTTTTATCAATTTTACTATTTTGTTAAACTTTCAACATTAAAATGTATAGACGACCAATTTAAACAATTGAGAAAATCATAGATATTTAGTGTTTCAAATCGGACAAATTTTAGGTAGAAATGATTGTATCCGGTTATACAATGTAAAAATGCTGACAACTGTTAGACGAGTTATTCCAAACCGCTTTGTCAATTTTTTTTATTTTTATTTTTACTAAACTTAAACTAAACTCTGACGTTAAATACTGTTCAAGCAAATTAAAAATAATCTAAATTTGTCAACGTGTACAACTTAATGAAGGCATGCACACTTTTCATGCATCTCGTGCTGACGCCTGTATAGGTTTTTATAGATTTTGTATTTTTCCTTTATTATTGTAAACTTGGCAGAACGTTATATATTTAAAAAAAGGAATTTGATGTTGTTGACTCTGTGGTATCGGGTTTATTAACCATTAATAAGAAGATGACAGAATGATTTATTTTGATTATACCTAATTGTTATACAGGGTGTTTAAAAAATATGTTTCGATATTTGGCCAACTTATAGATCTTCATCAGTACAAACAAAAAGTTAGAATAAATATAAGTCTAAAATCAACCGTTTCCAAGATACAGTTTTGAAATTAACTAAGCGTTTCAGAGGATACATCGTATTTATCACGTCAGCTATGGAAATAATTGTTGTTATTAAAGTTTTCGTTGTTGCTGCTACCATTGTTGAAATTTTCAAATATGCGGAATGTACCAACGCAGAAATAGCAGACATGCATTTCATGTAGCGGCAAGGCTTGATCGCTTACATCAAGGAACGGTGATGGTGGTTGGCTAGATTAGTTTTTACTTCGAGGCACAACTTAACGTTTTAAGAAGAATTGAAGAAAATCCCGGTATTAGTGTTAAAGACTCTTACTAAAATAAATGCAATTTTCAATTTAGAAGAAATGATGAATTTTATTTACTCGATAGTTTATCATGAGAATAAGAAATTTTCCATAATAAACCTGTGGGCTGACAAAACCGCACGCCATTGAAACCAACATCAACACCGATTTTAATCACGTTTAGCTGGTGTATTAGATAACATCTGACAGATTTGTTTCTGCCTAACCCATTGAATAGTCAATTGTACCTTGACTTTTGCGAAATACCTTAAAAAAGTTAGTTAAGATGTACCTTCAATCATAGAATTAATATGTAGTTGATGATAAATGAGTTTCCTGTGCTTTATATCTTAGTCAGAAATTACACAAAAATGACAATGGCAAATGGATAGAGTTAGAGGAGGTAAATTGCATAGCCACCTGATCTTTAATTCATCGCTCATTTTCATTTAGGGTAATTGTGCAGGCTATTAGTTCGTCTGAGTTAATTGATAAGTTGCAGAACGAATTGAACATGCCTGTCAGACTGTCGTACAATCCGGGACTCTTGAGAGAGTGAACGTTCACTTACAGATATGGAATGTATACAAACAAGAGGGCTTATTGAACATCTTCTTTAAGAATCATCTGTAATTAAAATGTTGTATTTATACTGATATTTGTTCATTGAAAACTTTGTTGAAAATAATACGATAATCTAATGAGCGTAAATTATTTTAATTTCAAAACAGCTTGTATCTCGAAACGTTGATTTTTAGACTTATGTTTGTTTTGATCTTTTGTTTGTACTGAGAGATCTATAAGTGGCCAAATATAACTGTTGCCGCGTTGCAAATTAAAAAAGTTAATAGTTACAGATCAAAACAAGAAACACAAACCCGGAACAATAGTGCTTTTACGTTTGTAGTTTGCACAAAACCGATATGAATCTGATTAATCTTTTGTTACACGACGACATTATGTAATCGATTACATTAAACTGTCGAGAAAAATATACATACGTTTTAAATTATATCTTAATATAATGTGCCAGCCGCTTTGTTAATAGTATTAGTAATTTTGATTGATGTTGAGACGATTCTTTTTCCTTCATTTCAACTAACTACTTTCATTAGCTCTAACTATTGGTTTTAATTTTAGTTTACAGTTAGGGTGTTTTTTTTCATTTACTTAATTATGTTGTTTCAAAGCGTTACGCCTACTAGATATCTGAGCTATTTCGTCATCCATCTCAAATTTCCTCTCGTATTACTTATCGTTATTACTTATAAGAATTTAATTATTTATTCCATTTGCTACATTTTTGCACTAAGCACCACTTCTTTAACTATTTGAAAATAAAACTAAAGTTACATCAATTCTAACTATAAAGATACAAAACATTAAACATTTTATCCCATCGAAATTATTTGCTTTGGATTTGTTGTTTAGTGACCCTCATAAAAGTTATTCTGTAAAATCGTTAAAGTACCTAAACACTAAAATTGGATTCAAAAACATAACTAAACGACTTGCGTCACTATTACGGTTAATACTCAAATGTTACATCATATCACATAGGCTGATTTAGCAGTTACAATAATTAAACTCAGACGCCAGTAATTAAACTGAAAATCGCACGCCAAATCCAACTGTTATGTGTGAATTAAATTACTTAATTAGATGTAAGTTCAACAGTTTACCTTAAAAATACGAGGATGTACATGTTAGGCTAAAAAATTTTATTGATTGAAATGGTAGGTATTTCTAGAAAATACCGACGATTTATGATTTTAATAACCATGTGATCAATAACTAACGCTAATAAATTATGGACCATTATAAAAAGACGAATGTTTATTGAATGGAGTTTAATTTGTAAACGTTAAATGGTCTGGTAATTACAGAAAACTGAAGGCGGTCCAGCAAACACTAAATATTAACCTACCGTAATAATTATTAAACACTCCACCCATTTGAAAGATAAATGTTCAAAAGGAGACTGTTAACTTATTCGAAAGTCTAATTTAGTATTGACTTCGGATTAGCAACAAAAATAGATGTTAATTTATCTGTTGCCGTCCATATACTTGCGATTAACCGTTTTGTTTGCACATGCGTGGAAAGCTGGTGTGTTCGAGTGCCATTTTCTGTAAAGTTTGTTAATTGCAAAGTATGCTTTTTTAGGAACTACACATTATATTAGTACCGTAGTAACTGATAAAAATATTAAATCATATTGTATTTACCTTAATTACTTCCATACAACAATGCGCCCAAGTATAATAAACACAGTATAATAAACACCCAGCAGGATGTCTCTCGAAGCGGCGCCTTAATAATTCAATGATATACTTTGCATCCATTTTATTGTGTTTAAAACGCAGACTAATATTATCTAATTTCCACCCATGTTTTCTATCAGCTTTGTTGATTTGCATAATGTTTAGTAGACCAAGATACGCTGCTGTGTGTTTGCTGTGCAGTTTAAGCATCTCCTTAAGGTTGTATGCGAAAATTTTATTTGACTGTAGGAGTTTGGAGCGTTTCTTGAACTTATTTGAGGATTTTTTAAGACATAAAGAATCTATTTTGTAAACTTTAAGAAGTGATAAAGGGTTATTTTTTTTAATTATACATTAAACAACAGTATAAACATTGCTTGTGGAAGCTGAAAATGGTTGTTTTCATCTTCATTTCAAACTTAAATAATTTTCATTTAAATTAACGAACTACTTTGAGGTTCTAAAGAAGTTTCATGTTTCAGTTTTTTGAAAAGTATTGAAAACCAAGCTTGTAAATTACATCTAACAAAAGCACCACATTTGGAAAAAAGATAATCAAAGGTCGCTAAGAACAGTAGTTCTAACGAGCGCCTTCTGTATACGTTTTCTCTAACTCTTTCACTGTTGTCCATTCTCAAACAATGGTAATATTTGATTGAACTGATTTTGAGTCTGAGCTGGAGCCTTCAGCATAGAACTTAAGAATCTTATTATAAGAAGTTGAAAATTGCAAAATTAGTAAAAGCTTGCAAAGCTTCCGGTTCAATAATTTTTGAAATTAGTAAAACAAAGCAAATTAAGATTTAAGTAGAAGAAATTTTAAAAGTATAATCTTAATAAAAATAAAAACATGAATACAAGTTTTAAATATACTAGTGTTCCATCACTATATGTTATTTTATTTGCTATTAATTAACTGGATTTTTTTTCAGATTCAGAGTTTTGAAATTGTTTGCTTCAATTGAATATTGAAGATGATGCAGTATATTCTTCCAATACGTCAAATTTATTTTCAATGTAATTTAACTTATAACTCTATGTTTGTTCAAGATTATACTTTTCTCAACAATAAAACCATCTTTCATCTAACTAGTTTGCAAGATTTTTTATCTCACTTGAAATTAACTATGGCTTTATGGAATAATAATCCCATTGAAACAGAGAGTCCAGATGATTCTTAGACACTCTACTTCATAAAGTTTTTTTAGTATGTAGTCTTTAGTAAAGGAAAATTTTCAAATCTACAACTCCATAATATGGCTTTAGATACAAATGATTTGGTCGATTCCCCTCTTCACATCTGCAGTCATATAAAAGCTTTCCTCAGATTTTGATAATTTTCAAAAACATGCAATGCAGTAATGTTCCTTCTCCAGAACCTTTCTTTAAAACTCATGAGATCTTCTAGAAATATTCATTCCAATTCGAATAACATTGTTGACCTACTAACCGCTTAACTTACTTTTAATCTACTATTTTCGATGCTACTGCTGATTTTGTAACTGAGCATGTACAACTGATTTTTGGTGAAGATTTAACTTCAACGCAAAACTGTAGGGGGTCCAGCTTCATTTGATAATCGTTTAATTTGTAGGCATACAACTTTGATTCGCTTATATCCCGTGTGAACAGTTCTACAACCACTTATGTTAATGTAAAGCAGCCATGTTCAACACCGATGAGCACCACTTTTACTAAACCGACTTTTGTAATAGTACTCGTTGTATAACTCTAGTGCTCAAAAACTTTTAACTCAGTCTTATTACCTACCAGTTATTAGTAACACAAAGAAAATTAGCAGGCGGCTAAACTATTTAACAGTCAGAGAGAAATAGATAATTTTTTAAACGTTTTGAATAGTTTAGAAAATCTAAAATTATTTTTATTAAATACTAATCAACAACTGATACCAATACAAACACATGTTATTATATAGTATAGTGAACTTTAACTATAATTAAAAACACCAATAAATAGATAAGAGAGCTGCGTTTCAAACGTCCAGTAAATGTAAGTACAGAAATTTGGTATAACTTAACGAATTATAATTTAGAAAACACAAACCAAGGGTAGAAGTGCAGAGTGGTCTAATATTTATGATAAACGTCCATTAAAATCTTAAAGATATTGATTAGAGTTGCAAAACCAAAATGAATTAATTATTGAATTTGGTCACTACAAAAATAATAATCTTAATTTTAAGTTGTTATAAATGTAAACTGAATCAAGCAAAATATATATCGTTGACTCGGGATACTTAATTGAGTCCCAGTGAAATGTTTTGATGTACTTTGAAGTCTTTTAATAAACCCAACGTGTTTAAGAAAAACTAAATGTTTTCAAAGTCATGGCCATAATTCTAATTATATGCCAACGATAACCTTATTTAAATTAATATTTAAAATATTGCTTATTTTCCTCTAAATATAATATACATAAATTTAAAACCTTCAACATTCGGTTTCAAATTTTTAAATAACATTTTTTCAAACATAGCTATAATTTCTTCTTTCATATTTGGAATATTTTTGTTGGTCTATTACTGACGCAAAATTACACTTCTATATCCATAACAGACTTTTTATTGATTTATTTTGAGTTCCTGAACTATCAGAAGATGCATGACGTCTTCCATCAATTTAGTAGAACATCTGTTAAGAGATACTATTCATAACTTAACCCATTAACGTCCTAATTAATAATTTCTTAATAGTTTAATTTCTTGCTGGTTTAAGTCAAATACATATTATACAGGAAATATATATTTTATATTTTAAAGCCTTAGTGTCCAAAAAACGCTGATACCATATGGTACCGTGATGTTCCAACACATCTTCATTATTTTGAAAAACATGAAAATATTACAAAATACAAGATAGTTTACTTAGTGTGACAAGCGGCAAGCACTGAAGTAAAGGCCAACATTACACTTTGGCACATTGTTCTACCAACAGATTTACACTCTACCTTTGCACATCTGCGTCTGTTGCACGGGAAGACAAATGATCTATCCGGTCAAACCAAAATGTCTGAGAGCAGAATTTTGGTCAGACTGATTCTACCGCAGTTTTGCAGGTGGTGTTTTATATGTCAGGTAACTTGTGCTACTTCACCACCTAAAATCCAGACTCGACATCTTTTGTCGAGGTTTGCTGCAGGTGCAGTCAGGTTTTTGCTTTGGGACATCATCAGCCAAGTAAAAATTGGCCAATACCACTTGCCAGGTGGTATTCCAATGCGATAAGCCGCAATGCCTTGGTCCATAGGTCGGTGCCACCCATATTTTTATTATTTGAAGCCATGGTTTAGGGCGAGTCACTATCACATGTTTTCCTTGACAATACCTTCCTATTAGTCCCTTCTGGCTGAATACCCGCATTGGTGGAAACTATAGTGACCACCGAATTGTCCATCCACCTCACTAAGACTATACCGTCATTTCTTTCTATGACGTGTTCATATTCTCCACGTTTCTTTTGGAATTGACGTTTTCTAGTTAGTGGACAGTATTTGGAATTGATTTTCTGAATTGTGCCAACTGCCCATAACCTAAACTTCGAAGATACAATAAATTCATTCCAGTAAATAAATTGTCTATATGACTGTTATACGGCAAATTTGGTTGATGTAGTTTCTTCAACGTCAATACCAGGTTCTGCACACATTTTTCACCAACTTAGTCAAGTTTACATCCTCCTGAGGATCATTGCCTTCGTATAAATCAAATTACGAGATATCTGTTTTAAAGTTGAGACACCCATCTTATCCAGCGATAGGCTAGCAGAATGTGACAAACCATCACCCATTGTCGAAGTCAAAGGCACACATTTACGTAATCTAGTGTTTCCTGAGAAAACCCGCGTTTTCATTTGAATATAATATTAAAAAAATGCTTACTTACATTTTCAGTCGTACGGTTCTGATTCCCTCTATTCTGTCATTTTTAACAACTTTATTTCTGCAGCAGCACGCAATTGACGGCCTGTTAAATTCAATCAAAAACTAAATATAAACGTGGAATACAGATAAATTGCATTTACCGGTAAGATTATGAATCATTCCTCCTTCGTCTTCGTCAGCAGAATCCTCATCTGTGTCAGCATTTGGATCCTGGTGGTAGCACAAATATTTCATCAATTTGTTAAATACATGTTATCGTCATTATGTAGCATATATATATCTATGGCTTGGGACAGCGAAAAACTTTTCCTAAAAGCGAAAAAAACATATTTCAATAAATTATCAACGAAACACTGTTTAGCGCTAAAAGCACCCACGGAAATTGCAGTACGACATAAGCAAAATTTGTTCTGCCTACACGTGGTAGTGTTGTTTCATGCATCATCAATAAAATAATGCATTATAAGTTATCCTAAAGCTAACAGATGTAAAACAATACTTACGCCCATCAAATGTCCATTATTTTGGTCCCAGCAATTGACCTATGTAGAAAACACTAAGTTTTCAGGGACCCGGAACTTATTTAGTAAGAGGAGCAATCTTCTCCAGTTTGAAAAAAAGTTTTCCAAAACAGTCCCATCTTCTGAAAAGTGTAGTTGTACATTCCGTAAGAAGGTAAAGCGGAGTCTCCTCCACACTCATCAAAATCTGTAAGTTCGAGTTAAATTATATCAATCTGACAAGAAGGCCAAATCAGCGGTGTCCAGTCAAGAAGCCCCAGCAAGAATTTGAACTTACAGTGCTTTAAGTTGGTTAAGTTTCTGAGGATCTAGGACTGACTTAGGTTGAGACGAGTGATCTCCTACAGATTAAAAAAAATGTTTCAAAACAGTCCCATCTTTCTGAAAAGCATTGTTGTACATTTTGTAAGATGGCAAATCGAGTCTCTCCGACATACAGCAAAACCTATTAGTCGTGCGTTCTCACACCAGTCTTGGCAAGATGTTAGCGAAATCAGCAGTGTATCATCAGGAACACCTAAAATTCTAAACTTACAGCACTTTCAGTAGTTGTTTCCTAAATGATATCAGACGAACTTAGGATTGAGAAGAGTAATTCTTGTTTGAAAACGTTTCCCAAAATAGTCCCAATTTCTGAAAAACGTAGTTGTACATTCCGTAAGAAAGTAAATGAAAGTCTCTCCGACACCCATCAAAATCTGTAAATCGAGTTAGTACTATATCAATCTTGACAAGAAATTGGCGAAATTAGCGGAATCCAGTCAAGAAGCCCCAGCAAGCATTTCTGAACTTACAGCGCCAAGTTGGTTAAGTTTGAGGATCTCAGGACCGACTTAGGTTGAGAAAAGTGACTTCCTTCACATTAAAAAAAAAGTTTTCCAAAACAGTCCCATCTTCTGAAATGCATTGTTGTACATTTTGTAAGATGGCAAACGAGTCCCTCCGACATACAGCAAAACCTATTAGTCGTGTTAGTTCTCACACCAGTCTTGGCAAGATGCAGCCAAATCAGCAGTGTCTCAAATCAGAAAACCCCACGCAAAATTCTAAACTTACAGCACTTTCAGTAGTTAAGTTTCCTAAAGGATCTCAGGACGGACTTAGGATTATAGTAATCTCCTCCGAAAACGTTTCAAAATAGTCCCAATTTCTGAAAACGTAGTTGTACATTCCGTAAGAAAGTATATAAAAGTCTCCTCTGACACCCAGCAAAATCTGTAAATTCAAGGTTCTCACACGAATCTTGACAAAATGTTACAATCTGCAGTGTATCGTCAGAAGCTCCCACAAAAATTCTTGCGGTTTTCAAGCTGATTGCTACTAAACCATAGTAAAGTCAATTAGTAGAGTTTGAAATACCTCAGCTCTACTCAAATTAACCCAGTGCTCAAACAAACTTGTTAACGCGTTCTTAAAACTATGATAGCGGGTACACTAAATCTAACTATATCGCCATTGAATAATAATGTCGCTAAAATTGTTGTGCTATTTGTATATAAACCACGAAATTATAGACTGCACTCCTTACTACGCTTTGTTCGGCCGTGAGCACGTTATCTCTGGTCACCCTTTAGTCGTTCTCTGTCAATTGACTGGTCAATCAGGTTCTATTGAACTTTCTACACCTAACTCTAAAAGATATGGAGAAATATACCTTTTATATCCTGGGTAAATATCAGGCGTATATCAAACAACAAGAGCAGTGTAATCTTCGTAAAGGTTACGTTAAATATAATTTCTTGGAGAGGTATAAAAGCAAATTTTGTTCTTTTTCGGTACCTGGTGCTTTTAATGCTAAATTGACCGCAAAGTTCGTCTGAACCGTTTTGATTAAATCTCAGTTTCTGCCTGGACCTACAAATGTGGAAGATTAAGCGAACAAATCTTAGGCACGTGAAAGACCTTAAATCTGCCTGTTGATTCTGAAGATCTGAATAGTCCAGTGGATTGTTATCCAAGAAACATGTAACGGTTGTTGTTTACAAATAACAAAAGAAGCAACAACTCTAAAGGAACAACTAGAAAAACCCAAGGGTAGTTCGGCTCGATGTAGCACTAAATTAGTGGAAGATAAGAATATTATAGTAGTTACAAGCAGCAGCGTTCAGCTTTGTCGGAAAGTTGCGTGATTCCAAAATAACTATAAGAAATTAGACTACTGGTCTCACAGCCACCTGCTGGATAAAGAAAGAAAAGAAACCGATCAACAGGAGATCAACAGGTTTTATTTAAATCTAATATACTAAATCAAACACAAATCCAAAAGAGAGACAAACAATTTAGTATAACAAATCTAAAATATTATGAGAATGTGACAGAAATAGAGACGGTCGTATATAGTTTACGTGTTAGCAGCAGCCCTGCGCATACAAATAAAGCTTTTAGTTAAAGTGTCAAATTTTAGATAAGCTTTAGTTAACGCTTGAGTTGGAATTATCATTTAAATTAAGAAGTGGTTGCTATTAGCCTGCGTACCTACATCACTTCTTAACACGTTACTCTTACACTAAAACTAAACTAAAATAAAAGGATAAGTATCTCCCGGCAAACCCAAAGGTTTTTGTGTCTACGACAACCGCTCTAAATAAAGCGCCCAGCCCTTATTGAGCTGATTAAACAAACAAACGCTCGCCATGAGGAACGTACAACATAAAGTTTTATGTATATATGTACTTAAGCTTCATACGCATTATTATTGTGAATAAATGATTTAAATACTAAACTTAGGTGTAATTGTCGAGTGTAGTTCCAGAATGAAGATACCTGCTAGCGACGGTATCGATAGTTCAGAAAGTTAGATAGACCCAGGAATTCCTCTTAGGGGCGGTGCGGAGAAAACAGAAGGCGATTGACTTCTCGCTGAAGTATGGCATAACCCACCTCTGTAGACGTGGTATCTTCATCGGTGGCCTGCAGCTTAATTCAATGCGAAACCGTGGTGTTGTCTTTTTATTATAGGTAAGATTCTTAATTAACTACTCCAGCACCCTTAAGAGTTATCTAATACAATGCAATGCGCACATAAAGTGGGACACAACAGCTAAAAGCATGCAGCAATTAGAATTAATGTGCATGGTGAGCGAACAAATATACTCACGGTAAATCTAGCCAGATTAAACTTAAACGCCAATTTGTATTAGAACAAATTAGCAGCATTAGCCACAACCTTTCGTCGCACCGCTACGCAGACACACGTTCTAAGATGGCTCACAACATACTTCATAAATTCGGAGAAATAAAACCGTAACAAACACTAATATTTACTGTATCCTAGGCGCTGAAAAAGACTAAAATTTGTTCACGCGTAGTTTCTGAATGTTTCTCGTTGCTGACATACTATTCTTTGTTATTATTTCTGATTTGGCATGTTAAAGACCTAAGCCCGTTTACTTGATTCGAGAATTACTCCAGTGGATAGAATATCCAAGAACACTTTGAGTGTTTCTCGTTACTACACACCTTTCTTCACTATGATTTAATTACTATTTGGTTTTACATTTAAGGGAGTTGTTGTGTTTCTTTGTTACTTTTTTCATAAATTGGGAGTTATAAGTCGGTGAGATACCTGAGTGATGGAGACGTATAAGATGATTAAATACTTTCTTTCCCTGAAGGAATATTCTGACAATAGATGATTCGAGAGTATTTAACATATATTCCTTGATAAACCTCCAATACTTTTTTTCCTCATTTGTTGTTATTTTCTTTCTCAGTTGTTTTCTCCTTGTTAATGATTGCAGGGCAGTCTTTTAGTAACGGGGTGAGTTTCTTGTTTCCACTTTATCATTGGCAATTCAAATACTCGACTTTTTATGACTGATAGTAATATGATTATTTTTTTGTTTTTGTTTGGGGATATATTTGTTAAAGCCGACTTACACATCAGATGTTGTTCGCGGTCTCATTGGGCCAGTGACTCATCAAAAAACAGTGTTCTAGCTTTTGTGGCATTTTCCTCCGTTGGTTTTACATCAAGGCCAACCTGTTGTGTATTGGTTTCATTCTGATTGAGCTTGTCTTTTGCTTATTTTTTTATTCTTATTTTAACTAAGGTTTATATTTAGGTGTTTTGGTGTTGATATATTTCTTTTAGTAATTTGGTGTTTAGGGTTCTTGGATCCTCGGCTTTGATCTGAACCTGTTTTCCTATGCTTTGTCTCAACTCTTTCTGTGTCTGGGTGTTAGCCATTGTTTGATTATACTTATGAGTCTAGTGGTTTTCTTGATTTTTGGGAAAACCCTAGTTTGCCTCTGGTTTCCTGTTTCTTGATGATTCCTTTGCTCTGTCTGCTTTTCAATATTTTTTTCCTTAGCATTTCTTTTTCTTATATTATCCCTATCAGCTCTTGGCGAGCTTTTTGTTTTGCTGGAGGAATTTGTGACGGTATTTGTTGGCTAACAAGAGAAATTGGTAATTTTAGAGTCCTACAAATTGATTTGCAGGCAACGGAATGCCTGTAGTTTCAAGCATTTGCGTTGCGTCCGTACTTTTGGTACATGCTTCAATTTTTGGTGTTTTCTAGGACTAGCATTTTGACAAACACGTTGTTTTTCTTATTTCAACAGCCTGCGGCAAGTTGATTGATTTTTCTTAATCCAAAATTCTAATGTGTTAATTCCATATTAGTTCGATTAAACAGAAGGAAAATATCCCATTAAAATTTGAGGAGAAGTTAATTCTCGTCATCTTATTAGCGTCGTAAGTACTGCATCATCATTTATCTAAATATGCTTCACAGTTTGCCTCGTAGTCCATTCCTTTTGCAACGATCTGATACAGTTTTGAGTACACAATGTCAATATCTGAAACAAGGGCAACATCTAATATTTATCTTTATATTTTGAAAAAGTAATATCTCATAAACAGTCGATTTTTGTATAAGAAACATAATAAAGAACTTACAGTTATATTGACAAAGTCAGCCAAAAACCCTGTTCATTTAAGAAAAAAACATATTTTTGATATTGTTACGGTGAAGAGGAGTAAGGATCCTGTTTTTCAGTCAGAGAGATTGCGTGGGATTTTATTTGATAACAAAGCAAAAAAGCATGATATTATGAGAAAGTTTTAGGGTGCTGTTCACTTGCTTGATCAACAACTAGCAGCAAACTACATGCTAGAGCAATCAAAGCACTGAACACAGTTACCTGTAATAAAGAATCTGAAATAGTTTCTAAGATAACAAACGCAGCTTCACACACACAATGTGTTAAGTAAACAAACAGTTATAATATGCAGACACAGCATTGAGTACGAGGTAACACTGTAAACATTCACAAAATAATTAGTAACAATAATAAGAGGTTAAAAAATACTGGTAATCGTTAGCTAAAAATTTGTTTTCAGCCGGCAGTCTTCTGCTGATCTAACTCAAGTAAAGAATTTTTGCAAAATAATGGGTGTGACCTCCATTATTATTGATACATTCTTAGGCGTCTGCTCATTGACGCTATCAAGGTATCAATATAATTAATATTAATCGTTTCCTAATGCGGTATTAATGGCTGCAATTAGTGCATTACGGTTTACTGGTATAAAATTGGCCCTTGTTGTCTTCCGGATAACAGCAAGTATTCGAGCCCAAACATTTTCGATAATGTTAAAATCTGGGGTTTTTGCTGGCCAGGGTAACAGCTCCAAGTTATTTGCTTGTATCCAATTGCGCACAACCCAAACGAAGGCGAATAGAGGCGTTGTCCTTTAATAAAAAAAAAATACATTATGAAATGTGAATTCAATAGATCCCGAACTTTATTTTTTTGAGAAAGTATAGTGAAAGAATATTTACTTATTGAAAATATAATCTTCGTTTGATAAAACACTGAATGGAAGGTTTCATAATAGTTTCCAAAATATTCAAATACGCAGCAGAATCAAGACTTCCATCGATAGCCCAACAAACTCCTGGACCTTTACGCTAACCCAACCCCACATATTTACAGAAAAATAACCACTTCGACATATGTGATTATTTTCGTAACAAGTTCCTTCCTATATCTAAAACTTTAGTGGTCCATCGTTGAGGCTATTGAACGTTTTTCGTCACTAAAGTCACTCGATTCCAAAATCTAAAGGTTGCCCGTTCACATATCGCCTTGCAAATTCCAGAGACGACGTCCCCGTATATTTTCGTCACTGAAACTCTTTCGCAGCAGCGTTATACTTATGTTATTCCTATCTCCTTAGTCTTTTTGTGCAGTTATACGGCATCCGGGAATGTGTATCTGCTACTGCCCTGGAGTATGTAGCAAATGGTTGTTTTGTTACGTAATGAACAACCTGAGATCTTGAGCACGTAGATACTTTAGGTCTACTACTTCCGATGGCTCTTTCCAAAGTGCGTGTTCAAGATTACATTTACCGGTAACGCTCTACGGTGCTTTTGGTATATCTAACATACGTAAATTTCACGCACGCTAAGCCCCGCCGCTAATTTCCGTAACAATCCGCGCTTAAATCAGCACCGATGACGGCATTTTCACAACACTTAAATTTTAAACTAAAATGGAATTTACATTTTCTTATTTTATTTATTGGTTCACTACCCTTCTCAAACAGTAGGTAATTGTTTATTTATTACATACTTCTAATGGCCAATGTAACAACTCCTTAGAGCAATATGACTCAAAGAAAGTAAATTAAACAAGCAAGGATATTCTATTGTTATTGAAACTTATTCATAAAGTAAAAGCCATTTCTTATAATGCTAATGGACAGGATTTTCTTTTAAGGACTGAGACGAAAAACATTAACATTGAAAAATGCATAACTTTTATACCATATAATTTTTTACAAAATTTTGATAGTAGGCTTGAAATAGTTGTCAGAATATGTCGTCATTTTTATTTTATTTGAGTCAAATTGTGTTCAATGGCGAAAGTAGTGGTAGTACATAGATTAATTATTAAAAAATTTGTTGAAAATCTACAATAGTCAGTCGTTCGCATTACAAAGTAGGCAAAAGTTTGCAGGCAAGTGGCAGCAAAAGTCATCAAGCGGCATGGAAGACTTTACCGCGGATGGAAACCAGGAAGTGGACGACTAGAGGGTTTTCATTCACCAAAAAGCGGCAAAGGCAATATTTGCGATGGTTAAGAACGCTGATATCGAACCGAAATTAGCTGCAAAGTCGACTTTGTCGGAAAAGATAATTTGAAAATAAAAATAAGAGTAGATTTAAGTCCAACAAAGTTCAAACAATTCTGGGATCGTAATGCGGAGAAAACACTGAAGCCAAGAAACGAGCCGGAAAGTTGAGAGAAGATTTCTTCCAAAACCTCAATTTTATGTAATGGACGATATTTACGTCCTCGCCGATTTTTCTCAACTACCTGAGTCCAGAAATTTTATGTTTCCTGTGGACAAGGAAATGTTCTTAAAAGTTTAGAACTAAAATAAAGTCCAAGTTTCCAAAAAATATCTTGTTTGGGAGGCGATTTGTAACTGGTGGTCTTTCATAACAAATGGAACAATTAATTAAATTAAAACAAATGAAAACAAGCTTAGCAGACGAAAAAGGCTACAAAATCGATTAAAGTTTTAGAAAATGGAACAGAGCGATCAAGAAAGTGTTGAGTACCACCATAAAAACCAGGATGAGACCATTCCCAATGAAACTCAAAATTTTTTATGACGATAAGTCTGATTGATTTTATTTTTTCCTAATTTTTATATAATAAATAACCTATCCAAAACTAAATTTTTTTGAAAATTTATTTAGCTATTTAAAAGTTATGTAAGTTTTTTAATGTTAATGTTTTTTTGCCCTCAGTCCTTAAGTATTAAGATTACAATAGAGGACTTATAAACTTTCTAAAATATCTAATTATAAATATTTACACTGCAATTGCGCTTTTCCTTAATAATTTTTAGCAATAACATACACGTTCTTGGTTTTTAAGTTGTCATAAATTTGATATGATATAAATTTGTGTTTCTAATATTACATCACAAACTAATCTTTATCTCGCCAAAAATTGCTGCTTACTAAAGCTTCGTACACACCTGAACAACAAACCGAGCAACAAACATAACAACGAACCGAAAGTCAAACAGAACGACAAACGATCTTTATGATTTCCACAATCCGAACAACAAACGGAACGTTTGTGCTGTTCCCATAATTATTTTCAGTAGTTTTCAGTTCATATATATTTATTATTGAGAAGAGAAAATTGCGTGAAAACAAGAAGATAGTGCCAACCAACTTTTTAGCGCACAAAGAAGAGTAAAAATTATAATTTACTTTGCTTTTATTTTATTTTGGAAATTTCCCAAATGATGCCAATAGGGACATCATTTTTTTCTTGCATTCTTAAACACTGATTAATTTAAAACATTTTTCTTCTGTCAACTCCATAGCCATTACCTAAAAACACAACAAACCTACAAAAGGGAGTGACAAAAATAAATAATTTAATTCTCCCGCATAAGTTTGTTCGCCGTTTTGTTTAGATTCGTCCAAACCTGCAAACGCATTCAAGCGCATTTTCTTCTGATGTCGGAGAAAAACCGACAAAGTTGCGGAGAACTTTCCAAAACGCTTCAGAAAAAGGGTATTCTATAAATTCAAATAAAATCGTGCCAGCACCATGTAAATTAATGTGTCTGAATGCTGAGTCTGTTCTCAGAATTTCTGATTGTTGTTCAGTGTGTATAAAGCCTCATAACAAAGCAATGAATAAGAACTATGTCCAGCGAGAGAATATGCAATATAATTAACTCCATCAAATATAGTAGATTCATCATTATTACACATAATATTCTTTCAGAAAATATCTGATAATTAATCTGCAAAAGGATTGACCTATATCATGTAAGACAAAGTATGTACTGATATTATAGAGAAAGAATTGAGTTATGTTTTAATTGGCTGCAAAAAGTTCTTATTTTAAACATTATTTAGTGTTGCTTTGGGTCAATGATTGCAGGTTAGCATGTTATCAAAATACAATGTTGTCCAACTCCCACTACAAAACTGTAACAAATTAATTAAAAGTTTTCATTGATACCTTCGCATAAAACAATTAATATTACTTACATGATACCAGATAGCGTTAGCCATGCAGACGCTCAAAGAATAAGTCACACCCATTATTGATTTCATTATTATCAGCAATATCTGGTTAAAAAATTTTCTGTTAATTTTAACTCTAATTGGTATCTGTTATAACATGTAATAAATCTTTGTCAAAACCTCAAACAAGATACAGACCATGTCTTATTTTTTCTGTTCTTTAGAAACAGAACCAAAGCAAATGAAAAACGCCATATGGTAATGATTTCCAAAGTGACCAACATTATGAAACAGAGATTTCACAATTCTGTTCAGACATAACAGTAGGTTGAGACTTATCAAAACAGCAATAATCAGTCAAACTCAAACACCATGCTTTGGTTTTTGATTTGAATCAGTGTTATTGTTTGTGTATTTTTTAACCTAAAATTATTCTTCTATCTCCATTAAAACATTTATTAACAAAATTCCTATTTGATAATCAACTGAGCAATTGGTATGCTTTTAATTCCATACATCCAAATACATCTTTTAAAGAAAACCACTAAGCTAACGTAAATTACCTATTTTCTAAAACGTGCTTAGTGTAATGATTCATTCTACAGTCCTTCTATAAGATAACCCCTGCTGAGAATACTCAAGGTTAGAATTGTAAAATGATACTTTAAGCCCGTTTCAATGTGTAAAGTTGAATTACAGAAATTGCGGTGTCCAGGTTTTAAATTTCATGAGTGTACATCTTAAACTAATTTTAAAACGTAGTCTTTATGTAAGACCTGCTATAAATCCTAAATAAAATGAGATTTTCAAAAACACTTAGTACTATTCCATAGTGTCATCGGCGCGTATAAACTGCCCCACTCTACTGTAGTTTAATATCTAATTTAAACAATAAACATGTTGCCGTTATTGGGTTTTAGATTTTCATTGTGTGTATTATATTTTAGTTAAAGAGTATACTCTTTTTTAGTTACTAAAATAAACAGAATAAATCATATATAAATACAAACAAGAAACTAATCTTGACAAATAAAAACAATAAATTTTCTGTTTTAATTCGAACTGTACTAATACGTTCTTAATTACTCTGATCGCTAACTCACGCTACATTGCGCTGCTATCTCTGCAATAAATCAAGAACGTCTGTAAATTATTAGAATTGTTCCTTGTTAGATTACACGGCGTTGTGCTTGGATGAAGTATAGCATACTTACTAGAAACTGATTTTAAAATGACTCCTAAAACGTCATGCACCAAAATCACATAAAATTTAAGGTGTATTGAATAATTGTTAACACGTATGAGTGTTATTTAAACAATTATTGTATAATTTAATGACAATTTCCATTAAAACGTTAAAACTAATAAATAAAAATATAAAATTGTTTCAGATAATTGAATCGTTTCTTTGTGTTTGCATTTGTTCTTCCATACTTT
This sequence comes from Abscondita cerata, assembly GCA_030710515.1. Taxonomy (NCBI): domain Eukaryota; kingdom Metazoa; phylum Arthropoda; class Insecta; order Coleoptera; family Lampyridae; genus Abscondita; species Abscondita cerata. Next base: position 41,998 of record JALBCR010003671.1, on the reverse strand, counting down.
CTGAAAGTTTATTCCTTGTTCATGGTTTTAGTTTATCAACTTACTTCTGTCATTTTCATCTTGCGCTACTATGTCCTTGAAATGTGCGTCAGATATCTGAGGTGCTTTTATTTTTATGTCTATTATATTTTACTGAACAACAAATTTCGAGATAAATTTTAGGCATAACAAAATTCATTTTCGTTGATTTATTTTACCACCTACATGTAAAATTTTAATTCTTTTAATGCCGCTTCGTTCTGTTAAACTTAAAAATTCAATGGAAATTAGAGACAGTTAACTCTACAAAAAAAGGGAACATCTATTATTAGAACTAACACTACGTGTTATTTCAGGATCAAACGTTGATATAGTGGCTTTTTTAAATAAAATACTTTAATTAAACAAGTATTGATACAAAACAGAAGTTGTTTTTAGACAAAGACATCACAAACTGTAAATAGATTTTTATCGGAAAACGCTCAACAAAAGAGGTTCTTCAAATTGGTCGTCGTCCCATTAGCGACCATAAATCAACCATGCTCTCAAATGGTTCACAGAAGCATGAATTTTACAATTTATAGTTTTTTCTGTTGCAGGATGGATCTATCGAATTTGAGAGTTTATCAGGCGCTGTCGGTGACGTCACGTGGAAATTTGATGGAAAAATTGCACTGTAAGTTCATTTGGGTACCTATTTAATTCCAGTAAGAGCACTGATCATAATGAAAAAAATTACTAGATTTTAAAAGAAACTTATAGTGCAAAAATAATGTAGGTAGTAGCATAAAATATAAATTAATCTTTTATACAACCTATATTCATTTGTCGAATTCTGCAATATTGCGTTACACTGTAACGAATTTATAAAGTTGTGAAAACGTCAATTGCGTCAATCTTATTGAACATCATCTTGAATTTCCAGTTTGAAAATTTTTGTAAAATGAAGCCATTTTTATTTTCAATGATAAGTGAATTTATATTCGCAATTTTCAAATTATATTGGGTGGCTGAATAAAAAAATAAAAATCGAACACAATTTAGAAATCACAGACAACACACTAATGAAAGAAAGTGTATCTTATCCTGTTTGCACAAAGAGAACTGGCGAAAGAAGAGATAAGAAGCAAATGCTACAAAAGTGAATAAGCAATTAATATGCAAAACAATGTAGGTTGCTGAATATAAATGTAAAAATTTATATTGTTAATCAGGTGGCAGAAAAACGTCGAAAAAGAAGTTCTGTTAATCGGTTTTGCAAAAGACGGTTTCTTGATAAAACCGGTTCAACAAACCGAGTTGTTTTAACTCTTTCAACAAAACCGTGGTTTTCTAAATCCTAGTTCAATGAAACCTTTAAAACCGCGCTGTTTTAACCGTTTAAAAACCGGTTTAAAACTGCGGTTTCAATACTACTACCGTTTTTAAACTGGTTTAACAAACCACAGTTTTAACTTGATTAAAAATCACATGGGTATTCATTAAACTTTTTTTCTCAGAAACAATTTTGTTGTTGGGAACGTTATCTTTTAAAAATGTTTTTCGCTTCAATTAATATCAACATCATAGACAAATTGTGTTGATTCAGTTGGATAAAAAGAAAGAAATGTTACAGTGAGCACGATTTTTGAATTAAGACAAAAAAAGTCAAACACAGGTTTAACAAACTGAGGTTTTTAAAGTGGTTCAATAATACAATTAAATGGCGTAACAAACTAATTTTATACACCGGTTCAACAAACGATTTTGTACAACGGTTTCAGAAATGATAATTTAAACTGAACAACAAACCTACTGGCAAACAGTCTCAATGTAACACAAAAACTCTTTAATTTAAGACCATTAAATGCACTGGCTAAAGTTCACAGATAAATGCGCAGACTCTAAGAATGCACATCAAGTTTAGTAGCTGACTTTATGCTTGTTGCTCACCTTACAAATGCTTCTCAACTAAAAACATAATACCAAGAAGGGGTGCTAGAATATTATAAAGAGAGAAACAAGTAAAACCCAAGGAATAAAACAAATTTTTAATTCAAAAATAAACTAATAATCAAATCAACGCTAGCAACATTAAATCAGCTGTAAATAAACAAACACATTGACATTTGTCTACCATAGCAATTAAATGACTTATAAACTTCACGGTATCAAATGAAAGAATAACTTCAGCATGAACTTAAACCTATAACGCGAGGATTGCTTTATAGCGTTTAAAAACGCTTTGAGCAAAAGAAACTAAAATAACGATGAAGATATTGAAACAAATTGCACAACGTAAAGCACAAGCAGTGCTTAAGGCATGACAACTGAATTATCAATTCGTAAAACAAACCATTATGCACAAAGTAGGTGCAACTACAATTCATTGTAATTGCAAATAGTTTAAGCCTCACTTAGTTTCTTGTCAAAACTGATACCAATGGCATCGAAAAAGTTTGATGATCGTAATATTATGAAAGCATTTAGCTTTGAAGCTCTTTGAATTAATAAGGGATGCCACTTGTTTAACCTGAGCAGGTATCTGTATTGGGATCTAATGCTTTGTGGTGGATAGAATTAAATTGTTGCATATGAACGCCATAGGGTTATGATGGGTCGCATACGGAATTCTCGCATAAAACAAATTTTCATTAATTAATATCAATAATGTGTTAAACAGTCAAATTTTCATCAACAGAAATGAAATCAAACGCATGTAAAGATAACATGTATTCTTCAGCCTCAGAACTAATGGGTTTATTCCTTCTGAATTCAATTTTTTTGAACAGAACGGCAAGTACAATTTTAATAACGTAGATATTAGATCGCTATAATGTAACCTGATTCAAACTTCTGTTTAATAAAAACGAAACAAATGAACGTAAACGTAATCAGGAACAGTACCGCATTTTCTTTCACCTGTCGCTATTTCATGGTTTTCGCGCGGAAAGACACTGTCATCATGAATTTCAAAGTAAACAAGTGAGAATGTTCGTCTTATGTTAGAATATATACATCATCAACCCAATTTTTAAACCGTTCAATAACCATTTTCAAACTGGTTTGACAAACCAGAACGATTTAAATTTTTGTAAGGAACGAATATTAATCGTAAACCGGTTATCAATAATCGTAGTAAACTTGTGTATCATTGTATCGTTGCCACTAACATCAAAACTATGATTAACCTTATTGCTGAGTTTCACGCTAACTTCAACAAATGAATGAATGAGATGTAATACAGATACTATAATTACAATTTCACATGCAAAAACTCAGCGGTAAAACTTACTAGTATCAGAGTTGTGGTATGAATTAAAGTTAGAAACAGCAATGAATGTCCTGTTCTAACAAAGAAGAAAAAAGCATTGAAAGAAGAACTTTCTGCAACAGTTTATCGAACAACAAAATACAAAACGCAATTCGATCAACAGAAATAAAGCTCAAGATTACAAAATTTCAACAACACGAGAATACTTTAGATCATTAAAATAATGATCACGATACAACAAAGGATATGAAGAGGTAAACAAACATAAATTTGAGGTAGAATAAAAAGAGATGAAAAATAAACAGAAATCCAGAGGAAATGCGTATGGAACAATAAACGTAACCAGTTTTTTCCGGAAAAATGTTTCACTATTAATTGTAGCATACACAAATCATATTTATTAAAGATATACAAATTTAGACCGAGCTAATATAATTGCTGACAAACAACGAGATGATAAAATCGTATGGTTCAAAGTGAATACAAGTATGTATCAGTGAAACAACTCTTCTGTAAACCTCGAAAACAAAACTGTACTAAGCTGAGCGATCCAAAAATCTATTTTCACAACACGCGTAAGATGTTTTGAATATTGTTTTGCACACTATGTCTCTCTAGGTTACATTTGCACATTTTATTAAGTTATTAGATTTAAGTGTCTCTCAGCATTCACATTGTATCCCAAACGGTTTCAACTGATAAACAATAATCTTAAATTAATTCATACCTTATGAATAAAAATCTCAATTCAAACAAAAATATTTTTATTATTTTAAAATACTAGCCTCTATCGCAATATATTCATTGTTCCATTGTTTAAAACACTTGTTTTTTATTTTAAATTCCTTGTTTAATCTAAATTTCTTTTCATTTGCAGCCTGAATAATCATTATAAGATGTCGAATTTCGATCAAATGTGACCACAGTCTCAAACCACGTGACGTTGTTTCAAATAATTGTAAGGATTATGTTGAACAACCTCAATCTACGTGGTGGTGCATTTTGACGCAACTAGTTAATTCAGTTTTTCTCTTAAACCTGTTCAATGGTAGCTATGTATTTTTCATGTAACACTATCAGATAATATAATTTCAACGAAATATAAAAACATACTGTTCATATTATGAAAATTATATCAAGAAATCGTGTCTCATTCGTCGCCAGTAGACTCCTTTCTAAAACAAATTAATTATTACGAAGTTCAACCAGGCAAATTAAAATATACAATATCGCCGATCAGATATTCAACACGTTGACCGTGGTCCAGTCATCTGACTTTTGTGCCGTACTAAAAAATGCGGCAAATTATAATAGGTGTGATTTCAATGCAAGAATAGAGAAGAGGGAGGTAAATGATAGATGGAATAGTAAAACAAGAGAAGTTCGAAGATACTAGAAATTAAACGGGACAAGAAAGGAAAACTGATACAAATGTGTAAAGAAAGGGCGGACCAATTTGAATGGAGACACGGATTAGGAGGAAAGAAGATTATGACATACTAGGTGAGAGGGAGAGTCTGTAACGGATTACGTGAATGCAATGTGGGATATAGAGAGAGGTTATTAATAGGATACAAGATTGAATGCGGCCAACAGTCGCTGGAAGTGAATATGGTAGAAAGAAATTTAAAATAAAAGGAAAAAAAACAGTTAGGCAGAAAAAATTAATATATTAGACAAAAGAAAGTATAAAAGAGTATAAATTAGTTGAATAGAAGTAGAACAGGAAACAGTGAAAGTGTTGAGAAAATCTTGCAAAATTCTTGTGAATAAATGGAGCAGGTGACAAAAGAAGAGAAACAGGGTGAGCAAACTAAGAATAGTGAGATGGGAATGAATAATCAAAAAAGTGAATGAGATAGTGTGTGTAAGAAGAATGAAAATATAGGTACCAAAGTACAAAGTTCTGAGAGAGGGTGAATACAAGAAATAATGCAAGAGAAAGAAGAAGGAATATAAAAATAAAGGAAAGATCAAAAATAAAAATGGGGAAGAAACATACAATTAATTAACAAAAAAGAAAAAGAGGAAGTGGAAGAATGGAGATAGATGAAGGAAGTTGGAGGATTATTGTAAGGGACTATTAGGAAAGGAAGGAAAAACTAGACAGTGGTATAGAAAAAGGAGAGAGAAGAACAAGAGAGAGCGAGAAGTACAGATAAAACGCAAGGGGTAGTATGAAAAGAAAGAAGAGGATTTTTTCGAAAATAGAGGGAAGCTATTATAAGTTTGATATACAAAGGAAAAAGCAAGAAATGGTGTTATAGGGTTGTGAGCAACCAACGTAAGATACAAAATGATGATGAAGATTGGGGAAAGAGATAGAGAAAAAATGTGTAATTGGATTAGCAAGCGAAATTCTAGAAGGGAAACGAGAGTGTGTCTATATTTAGTGTAATTGTTTGATTATGGGTTTGTGACTATTTTTTCAAAAAGTGTGAGCAAGCTTCCGAACAGATTAAAAGTTTATGTCACTAATGACATAAAAATAGTGATTTATAAAGATACCAGGTGCACGGTAAGAGTGAAATAAAGATTGGCAAAACTTTTTAGACTAGGCGGTTAAGACGAGGTGCCTAAATCAGAGCCTGTTCGCACTATATATTGTGAGCATATTAGCAAAGAAAGGGCACATGATACTGCGGCAGACGGGGGAAGTTAGGAGAAAGAATGTATGGAGAAGACATTGAACAGAGAAAATGGCTATTTGAAAAACTGGGAAAATGTAATGATGTATGGAGCGGAGGTGCGGGGATGGAAGGAGTGGGAAATTTTTGAGAAAGTGCAAGAAAGATATTGAAGATGGACGATGGGGCTAGAGAAGAAACACCGTAGTACATAGTAGAGGAGAAATGAGGTTGGGAAAGATAAGAATAGAAGCGGGGGATGAAAGCAATAAGATATAAAAAGAACTAGAAGGTAGAAGTGGAAAAATTTCTTATACAAATGTTGTAGGTAGGTGAGGACACAGCGATAAAATATGGACAGGAAGAAAAGATATTTATATAAAAAGACGGCATACAAGGGAGGGGTAAAAGATATAGAAGAAAAGGGAGGAGTATAAGGGACATAGTAAAGTAAAGGAGCCGAAAATGCAGGAAAAGGAGAGAAGATAAAGAGTATAGGAAGATATATAAGAACTTAATAACGAATGAAAACCCTAAATATATAATGAGAGAAATGTTAGAAATAAAAATCTAGAGAAAGAAGAGAGAAGAAATAAAGAGTGAAGTAATTAGGATGAAAAGGCGATTCACAAGAAAATATTCAGATTCTAATTGGTTCCATGTTGTTACCAATAGTTGAATGTGTGTACAGGAATCTAGGAGCCTATAAAAAGATTGAGCCAAGATTGATAAGTTTAAATAAGGACGTTGATCACAGAGTTAAAGACAATATGTAATCAAGAAGAACTTGATATTACAAATGAAGAAACATCTTCAACTGGATTTATATTAGAAGAAGAAGAGCTAACCGACCATTTAAGTTCTTCGATTTAAGTTTCCTGAACAACGAGAATAAACTTAACTGTTACATCCGGACACCTGATTTAAAACAAAATCTAGTACTAGGTTCTGTACATTAAAATCAAGAATGGTGACCGTCTTTTCTTACAGTTCCAGCACTGTAACGTTATTAACAGGAGCAACCTTAGTTCTGAGGTAGGCAGCGTTAGATTCACTCACTGTTCTAGATTAACCTTAACAAAAGCAAAATCGGGTTCGACACAATTTTATTGTGTGAAGGTGACATAATTTTCACTACGATATACATCTTAGTCTCTATTTGCAGACAAGTTTCTGCAAATCTTAAGGTACTACAGAAGGTAACTGTATAGGATAAAAATGGAGTAATAATAACAAGTTGAATGTCTTCCGGTATGTTGCCTTATGGTGATCCTTAATAAATTCACTTTTCATCCTACGTCCTCGTAGTGTTTCAAATGTTGATACAAAAATCGGAAAATATTTTGAGCTCTTAATCTAGGCAACAACCACGCTTGTAAATCGTTTTAGTATATTTCGGCAGGGTCAACCCTGACGATGTGCCAAATATCTCGAAAAATATACATTGTATAGAAAAAATTGCTGAATAAAATGTTGAATATTTCAAGGAGAACATTCGTTAGCATTAAATTTCATTCACCATTCCACTTCCTGTGGGGTAGTAGCTAGCAACATTGAAATATTTGATAAAACTGATCATATATTTTTTTTACAGCAGATTCGGAAGCCCTATTTTTAAAAGCACAACACGATTTACCGGAAACTTTTTTGATTTGGCTAAAATGGCGCTGTAACCAAAGAGAACAAAATTAACAACGGAGGTTTAAATGAAAGTAATGTTGCTATCTACTACACTCCACCGGAAATAAAGATGGTGAATAAAATTAATGCTAACGGATGTCCTCCTTAAGGATATTCAACTTTTATTCAGCAAATCCTTTCTATACAAATGTGTATTTTTTGAGATATTCATCATTCCAGGCTGACCCTGTATGAAATATACCTATAGAATGGGTTAGCAGGCACGGTTTTATTGTCTATATTAAGAGCTCAAAATATTTTTCCGATTTTTATCGTATTTGAAGTGTTCTAGGGGAGTCAGATAAAAAGTGAATTTTTGTCTATATTAAGGATCACCCTATCGTCGCCATACCTTTCAATCATAGTGACGAGATATAACTAACATGCGTCTAGTAAAATCTTGATTGCCGGTCTATAATCCGAAGGTTCAAAATGTTTACGGAGTAGATCCGTCAAGCTAGACACAAATCACTGAATCTTGCTTTATTTGACTGATACCATAAGAGGGTTTGTCTATTTTTGATGGGGATTGAACGACTATGGCTTACATAAACAGTACTCTTATTAGCAGGGTAGCAGAATCAAAGTCACTAGAATCAATTCTTTTAAATTTAGAGAACTTAAATTTCAAACTTATCTAACTTTTCAGAAGAATGTAAAACTTCTTCAATATACGATAAACTCAAAGATTCTTTTGCTCTCTACTAACTCTTAGGGATTTTAATTGATCTAATTTTAATAAATGTAGCACAATGCCAAGTGAATAAGTTAACAGTTTTGAATCACTTTAACTTGAAATACCAACTAATGCATCTAGTTTCTTGATTTTGTTCTTGATAGTGCTCAATTTATCATCTACATTTAAAAATTCTACGTTTTCTTTTAACGGGCTACCTAAACCTTCTAATCTTAATGACGGATCTCAGACAAGCTGCAATTATCTACAGTCTTATTTTCAATGTTCTCTAACACGGACTCAATCTTATTAATATTTTACCTTTTGATTCCGCCATACCGACATCAATTGATGCAGCCATGAATCAGAAACAAAAATCTATAAACACTTAGAATTTCGATCTCTGTCTCAAAAACACTAAAATATTCTAATATTAACGGCAATGCCTGAATTTATAATTAAAAACACAGACTCAGTCTGTAAACAACAAAATGTACCAAAATAAAATTAATCGGTCTCTACGTTGGGCGCTAAAATTTATGCTACGTTCTTTGCAGTTGATGACGTAGTTTTAGTGCTCCAACAACTTTGACCAATGGGGTAGGTGTAGAGTTCAGTCAAAAAATATTATACTTTTATGGGCGTCAGGTCTAGCTAAGAAATGAGCCCAGTCGACCAGCTGGACCAGCATAATCTTAACTGCTACAACGTTACACAAAAACAACAAAAATTAAAGAAATAAATAGACACCATCGTAAATTTTAGGTAACAATCTTGATTATTTATTTTTACTTACACAAAAATAAAATAAGAAATTAATAGCAATAAAAGAATTACTTGTTCGAGGATGTTCGTCTTACAAAATTTAAATTAAAATATTAATAAATATACTATACAAACTGAGGTTACGTTAAGATTAATGGAACACCAGCAGTTGTAATTTATAAAAATTAGGTTAATATTATTTTTTGTTTTGTAGAGTTAGTTTATTCATTTGTCACGTACAACAAAATTTGATAAAACTATTCTTATAAATAGAATAAAACAATGATGTTAATAAAACGCCAAGATCAATTCTGGATTCGGAGGTGTCTACTTAATTACACAACGCAGTATAACGGATCAATTGATTAAAAAGCCAATGCAAAATGGACGCTGAAATGTAAATTGAGAAATAGAGATGAGAAAATACCTCAATAAGGCAGTTGGTCGTCTTTACAAGAAGGAAAAATCGTAAACTGTGCGATAAGAATCTGTAGTTTTCCAGTTTTCGTAACCCGTCCAAATAAAATTGGGAACGGTTGCCCTCAAAAACGCTTCCGTAGCTACTATGACTTCTGATTAGAATCAAACTTGGTGCCCTTCAGGTGTTTCTTCAGTTGTGGAAAGAGATGATAATCTGGATGGGGCCAGGTCAGGGGAATACGGCGGGTGGTTCAAATTCAAAGCCAATTTGGTCGATTTCGCTAGGTGCAGGTGGCAGGCGCATTATCTTGCAAAACAAGACCCCGCGAGTCAACTTCTCGGCGTTTCGTTTCAACGCCTCCTTTAATTTACAAGAAAGACATGTAGTATCGGGCAGCATCGTGCACCCTTTGGCAAATAATCCACTATGCAAGTGCCGCCATCTTTGCTTTGTTACTGCGTGGAATGAAAACCTCCCACTTACGCATCGCCAGCCGCGCACGCGCGCTACTAAATAGTTAAACAGGCTGTGGTATTGTTTATACAGGTCTCATTTACGTCATTAGTAGCAAAGCCAGGGACTTTTCAGCACCCCCTCGTATATGTTTAATTTTGACCCGTTACATGTTGTAAACCAAATTATTTTGTTAGAATATAAAACAAAATAAATATCTATTTATCTAAATAGTTTGTTTTGTTTATATATAATTAAATAAAATATCTTGTTAATTTATAAGCGTTGTTAACGACGTTAAGTTTGAATCGCTTTCTTTGCCTTGTATGTCGGTAAATTAGGAATTAACAAATTTAGATACCTATTGGTATAATGTGTTCTATTGTTTATACAGTGGATTGTAATTCCCGAAATTTGGTTCCGTACTTACAGATAGGCTATAAACTGTCCAACTTTTTTGAGTCTCTGTACACTCATGAAATTTAGAAACTTGGACACCACAATTTCTGTAAACAAAAGTTTGCCATTGTGAGGCGGGCTTAAGGGTATCATTTACAATTCTAACAGCAGGTAGTCTCAGCAGGGGTTATCTTATAGAAGGACTGTAGAATGAATCATTACACTAAGCACGTTTTGGAAAATAGGTAATTTACGTTGCTTACTTAATTTTTTTCTTTAAAGAATATATTTGAAGGTATCGCTAATTAAACACCGTAGCTCGATTAATTATCGAATCAAAATTATGTTTAGGAAATGTTTACAAAATAAAATTAGAAATAATTTTGATTTAAAAACGTCTACAAGCAATAACTTTTAAATTAAATCAAAAACTAAACATGGTAATTTGGGTTAACTGATTACTACTATTTTTAAATAAATCTAACCTACTAATTATTGTAAGTTATTAAAAAAATCATTAAACTCTCTATCTAATAATATTTAGTCCTTACAAAATGTATATTTTATGACGTTTCATTTTTTCTGTAGTTAATATAAAAGTAAAAATAAAAACTAAGGCAATTCTTATTGTCAACGTATATATTTAGTTTTTTGACAAGAATTTATTACATAATTATAATTAAGATACCAAGTTATAGTTTAAAATTAAATGAAAACGTTTTTTTTTTAAATAAAGGTATTACTATATAAATAAATATAAGAAATCAATAATGGGTGTGACCTCCATTATTATTGATACATTCTTGGAGGCGTCTGCTCATTGACGCTATCAAGGTATCAATATAATTAATATTAATCGTTTCCCATGCGGTATCAATGGCTGCAATTAGTGCATTACGGTTTACTGGTATAAAATTTGGCCCTTGTTGTCTTCGGATAACAGCAAGTATTCGGCCTTTTGAATACAAACGTGTTCGATAATGTTAAAATCTGGGTTTTTACTGGCCAGGGTAACAGCTCAAAGTTATTTGCTTGTATCCAGTTGCGCACAACCTGCGAAGTATAGGGTCATCATATCCCGATAGTTAATTATCGAATGTTCCAAAAAATATGGTAAATAGTAAATTGAATTTGCTTCAACGTAAATATTGTCGTTAATTATAGTTACATAACTCTCCTTTCATAAGATATAGTTCATATTAATATGCTTATTGTAAAGCTTCGTACACACCTGAACAACAAACCGAGGAACAAACAGAACAACGAACCGAACGTCAATCGGAACATAGTTTTGGACGGTGTGCGTACAAATTTTGTAAACAGATTTGCAAGTCCTGATTGTTCCAATAAACGGTTTGCGGCGTTCCGCAAATCGGTCGGTTTTTTCTCCGACATCAAAGAAATGCGCGCGAATGCGTTTGCAGGTTTGGACAAATCTAAACAAACGGAGAACAAACTTATGCGGGAAAATTAAATTATTTATTTTTTGTCCTCTCTTTGTAGGTTTGTTGCTTTAAGTAATATTATGGAACGACAGAAAAAAAAAAATGTTTTAAATTAATCAGTATTTAAGAATGCAAGAAAAAGATGATGTCCTTATTAGCACTGTCGCCTGGGCGGAAATTTCCAAAATAATAATATTCCAATATTGCTCTAAGGGTTGTTATTTATCAATAAGAAGTATGTAATAAATATAACAATTACCTACTGTTTGAGAAGGGGTAGTGTGAACCAATAATAAAGTAAGAAAGTAAATTCCATTTTAGTTTAAAATTTCGTGTTGTGAAAATGCCACCTCATCTCGGTGCTGATTTGAAAGCGCGGATTGTTTCGGAATTAGCGGCGGGCCGTAGCGTGCGTAAAATTTCCCACGTTATGTTAGATATACCAAAAAGCACCGTAAGGGTACATGAGTAAATGGAATCTTGAACACACTTTGGAAAGAGCCATCGGAAGTGGTAGACCTAAAGTATCTACACGTGCTCAAGATCTCGAGTTGTTTCATTACGTAACAGAACAACCATTTGCTACATACCCAGGGCTATAGCAGATACACATTTTCCGGATGCCGTAATAACTGCACAAAAAGATTAAAGGAGATGGGAATAAAGAAGTATAATGCTGCTGCGAAAGAAGTTCTCAGTGACGAAAAATATGAAACGTCGTCTGGAACAATGTAAAGGCGATATGTGAACGAACCTTTGGAATTTTGGAATCGAGTGATTTTTAGCGACGAAAAAACGTTCAATAGCCGCAACGATGGACCACTAAAAGTTTTTAGAATGGAAGGAACTCGTTACGAAAATAATCACATATGTCCTAAAAAACGAAGTGGTTATTTTTCTGTGAATGTGTGGGGTTGGGTTAGCGCGCGGGGTCCAGGAGTTTGTTGGGCTATCGATGGACGTCTTGATTCTGCTGCGTATTTAGATATTTTGAAACTATTATGAAACCTTCAGTCGAAGTGTTTTATCCAGACGAAGATTATATTTTCCAACAAGTAAGTATTCTTATTTCACTATACTTTCTCCAAAATAGTTCGGGATCTGTTGAATTAACATTTTCATAATGTATTTTTGTTGTTAAAGGACAACGCCCCTATTCATACTTCGCGGGTTGTGCGCAATTGGATACGAGAAAATAACTTGAGCTGTTACCCTGGCCAGCAAAAAGCCCAGATTTTAACATTATCGAAAATGTTTGGGCTCGAATACTTGCTGTTATCCGAAGACAACAAGGGCCAAATTTTATACCAGTAAACCGTAATGCACTAATTGCAGCCATTGATACCGCATGGGAAACGATTAATATTAATTATATTGATACCTTGATAGCGTCAATGAGCAGACGCCTCCAAGAATGTATCAATAATAATGGAGGTCACACCCATTATTGATTTCTTATATTTATTTATATAGTAATACCTTTATTTAAAAAAAAGTTTTCATTTAATTTTAAACTATAACTTGGTATCTTAATTATAATTATGTAATAAATTCTTGTCAAAAACTAAATATATACGTTGACAATAAGAATTGCCTTAGTTTTTTATTTTCACTTTTATATTAACTACAGAAAAAAATGAAACGTCATAAAATATACATTTTGTAAGGACTAAATATTATGAATAGAGAGTTTAATGATTTTTTTAATAACTTACAATAATTAGTAGGTTAGATTTATTTAAAAATAAGTAATAATCAGTCAACCCAAATAACCATGTTTAGTTTTTGATTTAATTTAAAAGTTATTGCTTGTAGACGTTTTTAAATCAAAATTATTTCTAATTTTATTTTGTAAACATTTCCTAAACAAAATTTTGATTCGATAATTAATCGAGCTATGGTGTTTAATTAGCGATACCTTCAAATATATTCTTTAAAGAAAAATTAAGTAAGCAACGTAAATTACCTATTTTCTAAAACGTGCTTAGTGTAATGATTCATTCTACAGTCCTTCTATAAGATAACCCTGCTGAGACTACCTGCTGTTAGAATTGTAAATGATACCCTTAAGCCCGCTTCACAATGTGCAAACTTTTGTTTACAGAAATTGTGGTGTCCAAGTTTTAAATTTCATGACAGGTGTCCACATCTTTGTAGGTAGCCAGTTATTATTGGGTTTCGTAGTCCTGTCATTTCTTTTGTAAACAAACGATAGCGCAGAGATGTATTGTTTTCTTTCTGTTTTGAAATACAGAGTGAATTTGGAGCCACCTTTCAGAATTGTGTGTATCTGGATAAGTTATCGACTAGGTAAAAACGGAATCTTACACATTTTTATGCAGAACTATGACGTGCTTAGTTTTTTTCTAGGTGTCCATATTTTCAAGAAAGTTACCAGTTAGGATTTTTTAAATGGGGACACCCTGTATGTCAATTTGAATTTACATTCCACTCATTAAGAGCTTTTCAGAAATTTATAATAGTCGGTACTAATACGTAAATATATTTATAGGTCACCCCATAATAATTTTAAATGCCTTGAACAAAATTTCAAAAAGTGCCAATTTTCCATTAGGGTAAATGGCAACTATTTTGAACAACACCTATAAATATATATATATATATATATATATATATATATATATATATACGCGTTATTATATTAGTTTTACTATGTTTAATAAAATAAATCTGTTTGGCTTTTTAGTTTCTAGGCTTATTTAAAAAAGATTCTAACCTTCGATTGAAACAAAGTGCCGACTATTATACAGTTTGCTCTTACGAGTGGAATGTAAATACAAATTGACATACAGGGAATCATTTAAAAATCCTAACTTTGGTAACTTTCAAAATGGGACACCTAGAAAACACAAGCACGTCACTGGATTCTGCATAAAAAATGTGTAAGATTCCGTTTTACCAGTCGATAACTATCAGATACCTGAATTACAGAGGGTGTCTGAAAATGCACACACTTTTCAACTTTACTCTGTATTTCAAAAACGAATAGAGCGGCGATAAATCTGTCTACGCCATCGTTTGTTTTACAAAAAAGTGACACAGGTTCGCGAAAGCCTCCAAAACTCGAACTGCAATAATAACGGAGATACCTCTGCAAAAGTGTCGAAAACATGACACCCTGTACATACACCTGTTTCGTCTTATTAGGCTAAACACACAGATCTTTTTCACATACAATCTAAATTCCGCATTCTTAACACAAATTTTATTAATACTTTTGCGATTCGATTGTTAAATCAATCAATTGCGAATAACCTATAAAATGGCACAAACGCATTTTGCGTTACAACTGCGCCCTTCATTCGGAAGTTTTCTCTCGCATAAACGTAAATTTATTGAACAAAAAATTTCACAACTTCCAAACCAATTTAAGAAGATCAAACTTCTTTCACATTCAATCGTTGGCCACTTCTTTCAAGGTCATCGTTTTCTTCTTCCTTTCCAATTTTCACCACACGCTTATATATAAAAATAAATTGATTTTATTAACGCATTTCAATGGCAGCAATAACGTATAATAACGGTTTTTTTACATCGAATAAAAATAAATCTTTAATAAAACCAATCACGCAACCCGTAATAAACTGGAGATGGTTTAGTACGAGGTATTTTTAAATGCTTGTCCATTTTGCTTTTCCGTGTTTAAACGGCGAAAATATAAAATGAAATGGACAGGGTAGTTGTTTGTTAGAGAAAAGCAATTTTATCCTCAATATAATCGTAGAAGACGGTAGAAACAACCATTTATCTTATAGTTTAGCTCTATATTAAATTTATCTGATGCTCTAACTGACTTTTTTTTACAGAGGTTATTAAATTACGATAGTTTTCTTCGTTGGCAAAGTAAGTTGCGTTTGCGCAAGATCATCCCTCGAATTACACCGATAAACTATTGTACCTCTGAGGACAGTTTAATTATGTCGCTTTTAAGCGAGAGAAGACAAAGATTTGCACGTAACTGCGTTAATTGCAACAAGTTGTGGAGATTTTAGGGGCAAAGGGTAATTAACGTCAACGGTGTATGAGGATGGTTTAGAAGCATTCAATTGGGCAATCGCATCGTAGTCGTTTCAATATCTGTTTTTTGGCGCCTAACGTGGGGCTGATTAAACAACCATATGTTTTGAATAATTCAATTCAATGTATTGAGTTCAACTTTTATTATTTCCATGACAATTTTACTGTATAGGAGACTGGATTGATAAAAGCAACCAAAGGAAGCGCAATATGCTGAAACGCGACCTTCACATCCGAATACTAAACGATTTTATGCTTTAAATTTCCGTTCACGCATTGTTGCACAAAAGCGCAAGGGCATGTATAATCGAAGAAGCGAGCCAACATAAAGATAACGCAAACGAAAATCGTAGGAAAACAAAATCACGTACCATTAAATTTATTTGCATTCCTGCGAGTGGCCAAAATTGAATTCGTTTCAAAATTACGTCAGAGTGCTCCCTTTGGTATCAATACGAAAGGTTTTCTATTTCAAAAAGCATCCTGACACCATATTTTCTCGGTATTCGTGTCTCAACCCCGCAATTAAATTTTTATTCCCGCAACAGAGAGTAATGATGATTTTTCTTCTGTCTGCCGGAAGCGTATTTTAAAGTGCTTTTTCGCCCTAATTTCACAATCGGTGTGAAAGAAGAGAAAGTTGTGTCTTTATTGAATTTCAATAAACGCGAACAACATAAAGAAAATCAAACGCATGTGCACGTGGCGTCCTCTCTCCTCTCCTTAATTTTAAGGGTGATCTTAATGAGCCTTTTAAATTATTACTTCATTTAACACCGGCGGTCTCAAACAGGTTTGCTGTAAAATCTCATAAACAGTTGTGTAAATATTTTAGTGCCTAAATATTAAATATTTATCTGACAGGTTTTTTGCTGGTTTTCTCCAACTTTATTTAGTTAACACCGATAGAAGTGTTTGTTATTGTCGACGTGGAAACAAAAATTTTAAATTGAAATATCAAAATTATCCAATAAAGCTTCAAAATAATTATAAAGTTATTTATGTAACAAGGACAAAAAGTGCACTTTTATGTACGAGACTGAATTTGCTGGCCGAGGCGTTAGCCGAGGCAAGCAAACAGGCGAGGTTATTAAAAGCACTTTTTTCCGAGGTACATATTAATTTTTTCCGTTGACCTTAAATTAATTAATTTTCTATTTATTACCGTTTACTGAAAACAAAATGTTTAGTAATTTTAAACAAAAATTTTACGTTTGTTCTGATTTTACTGTACCTAATGTTCACTTCACCGTTCAGTATTGTAACATTTGTGTCAAAATTTATTAAAGGAAATAAAAGCTTTCCGCGTTCGAATATTGTACCGATAAAGCATTTGTTTACAACAATCACATAATTTTTATAAGAGCACTTGATTATGATAGGTAATAGGTAAAACATGTACTTTTTATAATTTATTAAAATAATAAAATTACATTTAGGTAGTGTTATTTTGAAGTATATTTAAAATGTAGTTATAGTTGGAAGCCTACCCTCAAAATTAATGCATTTCTTTAATTGTTTATGATCAAAGATGTAATGAAGTTTCTCCTATTAAACACATTAAAGTCGATTCTTACTAATTGGACATATAATAGTTATAAGACTGAGTTTGTACCGTGGTCAGACTTATAATCATTTTATATTCAATAAAAATATTGCCTGACCGTAAGAAAGTATGCAAACGTAGTTTTTGATTCACCTGAAAATGTTTCAAAAATGTAATAATCTTCTTTCAGCTTATTGAAAACTGTGAAATTCACCTTGTTTTTGTGTACGAATAAATCTTGAACCCAGTAATGTTGATGGCTTATATGATTCTATTTTTGTTTTTTCCTGCGACAGAATCAATATTCAAATGATTTTTCACAAGTAATTACTGTTCTTGTGTTTTCCATTAGCATTATTACTTATTTACATCAATCAAATACAGTAATAGAAAGGTACCCATAATTAACTCACTTCTACTGTAAGTTTTGTATTTTATGATCGTGAAAATTTTGTATCGGAACTCCGCTTCTGTATCAAAATGTTACCTAATAAAATTGTCTAAAGCAATCTCAAGTCGTATGAATTCTGTCTTACCTTATAAATGAATAACTTTAAAGAAGTTAAAGTGTTACATATTGAAAACAATGTATCGAGTATTGTGAGATTACAACCAGGTTCTTCTATATGCTTCGCACATTGTAGAAACTATAAACAATTTATTAATATCATTTCAAAGCACTTAAAATCATTTACTTGTAATTTGAACAACAAATTGTTTTTGTTCAAAGTTGTGTGGGATTGAGAAATTGAGGTTATAAATGGAAGTAAACAAACAATATTCTGCAGTATCTAAAATGTTTCAGTATGTACCTAAAGTACTGTAATATCCTATGTAGTCACTAAATTCATCCTTTCTTAAAATGGGTTTTCATACTGGTTACTTCAGACTTTATTTAATTTGACATAAAATAATAATTGACATTGACAGATGTTTGCGGACAAGAAAAGTGTTTGGTGGACGAAAAGTATTACAGTTAAAAAAGTGTTACTTTATGATTATTCAGGGAGTACGTAAAACTCAATTTTATAATGAGGTCGACGGAAAAATATTTATAAAGTCCTGAAAGCTTAAAGCGTGAGTGCGGGTTGTGACGTTTTAAGGAACGTTGACGCGGGGTTCCTAAAGCGACACTGAGAGTCACCAGAGCACAATACCTTTAAGTCGTAGGTTTCAAGGTGGTAAGCACAAACAAACTCGTACAAAAGAGACTAGAGAAGAATATATTCTAAAAATCAATATCACAATGGTAAGACTCAGGTGAAGTATATGTTATTATACGAGATGTCCTGGATATCTAGTTAGCCTATATCAGTTTCATAAACAAAATATTGCGTTACCATACCAACGAACAATAACTTATTAGAAGTGTCAGTGTAAAGAATGTCAAAAAGTAAACCAGACTCACGCAATAAATTAATGAAAAGATGTCCACCGAAATTGTGAATGAAAAATTAGAGCATCGAGCCATCAATAAGTACTTGTATTTAAAAGGGTTAAGAGGTAAGCTTAATAGATATGCTTAATACCCTTGGTGAAATGTCCTCGTATGACCGTCAAAAATTGAATGCAAGCTTCAAAGAGGTAAATTTTCCATTGAAGATGTGACTGATCGGGAAGCCACGCAAAGCCAGTCCTCGAAAATATCATGCAGTTCATCACATGATTTTATCAGACCGTCGAATTGGGCCGCTAAAACTGATATCTGAAGCACTGTATATTTCATACGAACGCGTTCATCATAGCGAAGTTCCGTCAATTTGAACATGAGAAAAATTGCTGCAAAATGGATCCCAAATGTTTGAATGTTGACCAAAAGCGTACAAGGGTAGAAGCATCGCGTTCGACCTGTGCTCGATTTGAAAACGATGTAGACTTTTAAACCAAATTGTTACTATGATAGATGAGACTTGGGCACGGTAATGATCCAGAAACAAAGCAACAATTAATGGAAATGGCGACACTTGCTCCCCTGAGATCTATGAAGTTTCGTGTCCAAAATCTGCTGGAAAAGTTCTTTTACTTTAGTTTTTTGGGATTGCTATGGAGTAATCATGATTGATTTGATGTTCAATAACTGAGATTACTATTCGACCGCTCTACGGAAAATATTAAAGAGAAAAGACGCGGAATCTATCCAAAGGTGTTTTGTTTGCAGACAACGCCCTTGCACACAAATCTCATGTTGCCATGCAAAATTTGTGATTTAGGGGTTTGAATTACCAGAACACCCCCTTATTCACCCGATTTGGCTCGTCCTACTCACTTCTTCTCAACTGAAAAAAGTTTAAAAGGTCGTAAATTTTTTCAACAAGGAAGGTAATAGAAGTTGTGGAGGTCTAGTTGGTTTGCAAAGCAAGAAGAAAAAATTTTTGAAAGGTCTAGAGATGTTGCAGGTTTGCTGTAATAAATGTATCCAATTAAGAGGAGAATATGTTGAGTAATAAAATATTTTGATATTGAAATTTTGTTTGGTTCTATAGTAGGCTAAGAATTTCTCAATATATCCTCGCTGTAATTAATTAATACAATTAGTAGAATTGTAACGGCCTAATTAAAATTCTCTTTCTAAATTCTACAATTTCATTTTTTGAAAAGAAAATTGAGCGTAATAAACCCGATCTTTTAAGTTGTTTATTTCTGACCGCAAAAGAATTAAATCGCAAAATTAAAAAATTTATCACACATGCATAACCTTCAAATTAAAAATAAAAACGCAAATTTCTAATCACTTATCTGTATATAATACTCTAGTGACACAGTTGTATTGTTTCAATGGCATATAAATTTAAAATTTTTGTCATCTAATTTACACCAAAAGTTCTTGCAACACTGAGCCTAATATTAATATTCTGTCACTTCCTGTTTGAACCGAAACGTATATTGAGGACTGCTTCTTCATCCTTTGAGCGTTTTGATAACAGATTTAACTAGCGCAGCCGAGTCGTCCAGTGATAACACGATATAATGAGTAGATAAATTCATCCAAGTAGAAATTTAAAAGTCATTAGTGGCGATAGTGCCATGTGCAGAATTTAGAAAATGAAAATCAAACTAAAGTTATATATTGAATGCAGAAACTTTTGCATATGTTCATTGCATACCTAAAATGAATAACGAAATTAGTACACTAATTAAAGAAATCAACTACCTTTAATAACCTACAAATGTATGTACTTCCTCTAAACTCGCATCAATTAGTAGAAAAGGAATGACTAAAATTCACATAAACGTCTCAGTAGAAAGTTCTTTACCCTATTATAAGCAAAAGTAAAGTTGTTGCCTGTCACCTGGAGCAAAACAATCAGAATTTCTGAATAATCGTAATCCCACGTCTAACTCCCAAGAAGGCAAATTGATGACCGGCACATGTTGTTGAAAACTGAGTAGTTATCTATGAAGAATACTTCTTCATTTGTACAATGTCCTTTCAAAATGTTGAAAACACATCTAAAATTACTTGTGCAAAGGTTTCTGGCAAGACTCCTTGGTTTTAAAATATATCTCTAATTGACTATTAGATCATACATAATTAATAACAATATTATCTGACCACAAAGTTTGCGACTTAAATTTGATATTAAGCACTATTAGTTATTGTCGCTAGATCTAAGGACTGAGGGCGAAAAACATTAACATTGAAAAACTTGCATAACTTTTATACCATATACTTTTTTTACAAAATTATGATATAGTGGCTTTGAAATAGTTGTCGAATATGTCGTCAAATTTTATTTTTATTTGATTCAAATTGTGTTCAATGGCAAAAGTAGTGGAAGCAAGGCCAGCAGATTAATCATTAAAAATTCTGCTGGAGAATCCACAATGGTCAGTAAAGGCCGCTTCGCATTGCAAAGGAGGCAAAAGTTTGCAGGCAAGTGGCAGCAAAAGTCATCAAGCGGTACAAGGAAAACTTTACCATAACACGGAAACAGGCGGACGACTAGCGGTTTTCGGCCTCACCAAAAAGCAAAGGCAATATCTGCGATGGTTAAGAATCCGCGGTATCGAACCGGAAGTCTTAGCTGCAAAGTTCAACAACTCCAGATCGTAAATGCGAAGAAAGACATTGGAAGCCAAGAAACGAGCCAGAAAGCTGGCTGAGAGCAGATTTTTTTCCAAAACGTCAATGTTGCGTATGAACGATGAGACTTACGTCCCTCGCAGATTTTTCTCAACTACCTGGTCAGGAGTTTCGTGGACGAGGAAATGTTCCTAAGAAGTTTGTGGAACCAAATAAAGTCCAGTTTCCAAAAAATATCTCGTTTGGCAGCCGATTTGTAGCTGCGGTGAAAGAAGCCAATCTTCTTCATAACAAATGGAACAAATTAACTCTGATATTTACACGAAGGAGTGTTTTCAAAAAAGATTGCAGCTCTTTTCTGGAGTAAACATAAGGTATCCATTTTTTTGGTTGATTTAGCTTTGTGCCATTACAGTGGCAGACAAAAAATGGTAATAAAGAGGCTAACCCACCAATTGCTCCTAAGTTTCAGCCTAATCGAGCGGTACTGGGCTTTGGTGAAAAGAAGCTTGAAGCAGACAAAAAGACTACAAAATCGATTAAAGTTTTAGAAAAATAGACTAGTGAATGGCAAGAAAAAGGAGTGTTCAATTGCTGTGCCATGAAGTAGACCATTCCTGACAAGCTCAAAATTTTTATTACGATAAGTCTGGATTGATTTTTGTTTTTCTAATTTTTATAATAAATAACTTATCCAAAACTAAATTTTTTTGAAAATTTATTTAATGGTTTAAAAGTTATGCAAGTTTTCAATGTGTTATCGTTTTTCGCCCTTGGCCTACATAATAACTATTAGCTTAAGTCAAGTTATCGGGTAAACTAAACCCTCGTTACCTTGTAGATAATAAAAAAATGCTTACAAATGTCTTTTTCAAAAATAGAGCAGATCAGTTAACTATAAGAAACAGAGTAGCATGCAATTTTAATGAAGGGATCGAGGCAAGAGAGTATATCTGCTACTGAAAATTAAAAATAATCAACTGAAGGGGTGTTGAGATACTAGTCAGTAGATTTTAGTGTTAGTCAACTTGTGGAGATAATCGCAATGTCCCCAAACTGCAAGTTACTGCTACGGTACTTATTTGATTATGGAAACACCACGCGCTCTTTGTTATTATTTTCTTGTCTGGGGCTTTCGTCAAACTCGTAATGAGGTACACTTATTCTGTACCGCTACCTTAGAAAATTGTGAAACAATAACAAAATATACATATTTCCATCGCCTTTATTTGCATCTAAGTCCCAAAGCTTACTTTAATATATTTTATTCGTCTGCAAGATTACTTATTGGGTGTAGACATAAATCGTAAGCTGTTAAACCAATTTTTCAATTATGCGCATTTAGGAACAGTTTATATCTGCATATATGACAAGGCTGTTATGCGACCTAGACACCTATAAAGACTATTATTACAAAATTTAAACGTTATCAAAGTACTTCCTGAATGTTTGCATAAATAAGGTTTATACACACATTGTTTACTTGTTTACGATTTTTACTGAAATCTTATATAAAAGAAAAATTATTACGAAAGCGCGTGGAGGACAAATAATAAAACAACTATTCACGCAGTAGAAAAAATTAACATCCAAACATAAATTATTGATATGAACTAATAACATAATTTATTTAAAAAGTCATAAACATTTTATTTAATATATATAATAATGCTATTCATGTCTTGCTCAGGCTTTACACAAGTTCAACAAAAACAATTACAATTCATACATGTTGATACTAAAATATATGTCACTAAATACCGCAGTCACTAAAATAGCGATTAGAATGTATGTCAATAAAAACAATCGAGTGTCAAAACTGTATTACAAAGACCTGTTTTGAGGTAGTGGATTCAATAAACGCAAATGAAAGTTATATTTGCTGAATACGAATAATAGTAGTATTTTGCATAGTGTCTTTATGTGAACTAGGGTCGCGTAACGTATAAATCTATTGTCGCAGGGCTAGTTTGGTAAAGACACGGCTCGCTTTGGCATGCCATATGTGTAAACATCAAAGTAGCGTCGTTTTCCGAATTTTAAATTTGCAGCAGTCACGGCTCATGGCTTGCCATACTGTAAACAACACACGGTGTCATTTTCCGAATGCAAATTTGATAAAGATACGCGGTTCGCTTGCTCTCGCCGGTTTGTAAACACCAAAATAGCGTCACGTGTTCCGAATGCAACATTGATAAAGACACGGCTAGCTTTGCTCGCCAGATTGTAAACATCAAAGCGGCGTTGCTTTCCAAATACAACTTTGATACGACACGGCTCGCTTCTTTCCCGCCATTGTGTAAACGTCAAAGTGGCGTTCATTTTCAAATACAATTTTGATATTTATTAGGGCTCGCTTTGCTGCCAGATTGTAAACATCGTAAAGTGGCGTTGCTTCTTCAAATACAACTCGAATAACACGGCTCGCTTCGCTCGCCAGATTGTAAACACGTCCAGCGATGTTTCCAAATACAACTTTGATAACGGTTCGCTTGCCTGCCAAATTGTGAAGATCAAACTTGGCTTTTCTTACTCAAAGAAATCGTTTTAATGCAATTTGGTAAAGATACGCCTGCTTCAAGAAGGCTAAATTGTAAAGATCAAACTCTGGTTTTTCTTACTCAAAAATGGACTCAATGCAAATTTGATAAAGATAATTACTCGCTTCGTCGCCAGATTGTAAATATCAAAGTAGCGTCGTTTTCCGTCACAAATTCGATAAAGACACGGTTCGCTTTGCCTACCAAATTCAGAGTCAAACTTGGCTTTTCGTAATCAAAAAATTGTTTCATTGCAAATTGATAAGATACCAATTGCTTGCCTGCCAGAACGTAAACATTGATGGCATCGTTTTCCGAATTCAACTTTGATAAAGACACGGCTCGCCAAATTTAGGAAGGTCAAACTCGGGTTTTTCTACTCAAAAAATGGTTCAATACAAATTTGATAGAGACAATAGAAAATAGAAAAATGAAAATTGTAGTAAAAGAAAAAGCTTTTATTTAAATACAAAATAGTAGCTACTGTAAACTTAAGTCTAGAATCAAAAGGCGAAAAGAAAATTGCTTTCATTAAAAGAAAAGCTCAAAAGGAAAACTAAGACTATTTTTTGTTTCTTTAAAATACACTTTATTTGTTGCAATTGTAAGCAATGTAAAATAACAATTCTATTTACCTCTTAAATCTATAAAAGTATGAATAACAAATATTTAATGTCATTATTAAAACGTGTAGAAAAATTTCAAATTGCTTTTTTCTTTTTCTAGAATATTAACTAAAATAACAATGCATTTTGTCTTATATTAAAATTTCAAAATTCAATGTCGTTTTTTATTTTAAGTTGAAAAGGCTCTAATCGAAAGAAATCAAAATCCTTTGATTTTAAACACTGAAAGACAAAGGATAAGAGAATTTAAAAAATGAAGAAACTATATTTATTGCTTTCTTAAAAAAATGCAATTTTTATTTTCTTTTTAAACTAGAAACGACTTTTTGTGTGTTCTACATAAATACTAAAAAAGAGAAGGAAGTAATGCAGGCACATTATTGATAAAAACGTGTAATTTAAGACTCATTATTATCAAAAATGAAAGAAGAAAAGAAATACTTATGAAAACGAAAAGAAAAATCTGAAAGATGAAAAGAAAAACTCTCCTTTGGTATTAAAAAACAAAGCTCGTAAAAAAGATAAAAACAAGATTCTTTTTTCTTTCTTCAAAAAATTGCCCATCATAAAAAGTAATAATTTATTTTTTTTCATTTTATAAAGTGATAAATTTAGTGCAAATATAAAAAATAGTATACGAAACATAAGTGCAGAATCAATGAGTGAAAAAGAAAAAAACTCT
This sequence comes from Abscondita cerata, assembly GCA_030710515.1. Classification (NCBI taxonomy): domain Eukaryota; kingdom Metazoa; phylum Arthropoda; class Insecta; order Coleoptera; family Lampyridae; genus Abscondita; species Abscondita cerata. The sequence continues at coordinate 16,844 of JALBCR010003671.1, read as the reverse complement.
TTTTCATATTAAAACATAAAAGCTCAAAAAAGTATGCCACTTTTTCTTACATTTAAAAAATTGCCTTATTACACTTTATTTTTTGCAATTGTAAGCAACAAAAACAACAATTTATTTTTAACTCTTAAATATCATAAAAGTATAATAATATTTAGCGTAAATATGAAAATAGTATAATAATTATATTTATTTCTGTTAATATGCAAAATAAAATGTGCATTTACAGAAGTCATAGAATCCGGCTTATATAATAGGACTTAAACGCATGTGATTTTCAAATTCGTTCTAAGTAATTAAAATGCATTACTAAGTAAGAATAACTTTAACTTTTTTTTTCATACTATTTAAAAGATAAATTTCTTTTGTTTCAATTGTTAAATAATTAAATAATTTAAATGATATATTACAAACTTTTATGGGTTATGGCTTAATCTAAAGAAACTTAATCTAATAATGAAACATAAGTGCAGAATCAAAGAGTGGAAAGGAAACTCTTTTCTATATTTAAACAAAAACTCAAAAAAAGTAAGCCACCTTTCCTCATACTTCCATAAAATTTCCAAAATTTCTATTTTGATACCAATTTATAACACACTCTTTTTGTACTACTAACTCAAATTTAACCAGTTTAACATAAAAAAAAATGCCACAAACTAAGTAATTATGTGGAACATTATTTAAAATCGAAATTTTAATTAACACCGTTTTCATAGATTTGAACTATTATATCCATGGAACTATATCTCCACCAGAGATCAGACTACAGCAAGATATTCGATCGTTTTGAGAGTTGACTCAAATTTCAGGAAATTATAGCTGCCTTAATGTTGACTTTCACTTTGTTTTGTGGTGACTGTCTGATTATGATTTCCGAAATCCTTGGTACCTTTTTGGCATACATTTTTTTATGATTAATTAAGCCGGTCATATTTCAATTCTTATTACGCATCTGTTTATCTATAAAAAGATAAACTTTAATCACTTTGGAGAAACATCATTGGATTGTGGTGAATTTAACTCTTACTCAAAAATCCGTAAATCTTCTGTGTAAAAGTGAGATACCTACAATCTTTATCATTAGGAAAGTTTATGAAATTCCACGTTCAACGGCACATAAAAATTGGGGTTAGTGCCATTTGATAAAGTAAAAGTTATCTATGCATTTAGGGGATCAAAGCGAATGAAACTTTAAACTGCAGCGTCATGTGTAACAAAAGGGAAAAAACACCAAAAAACTGCACCAAAACTATTATATTTGACACCTGTTTCAATAAAGGTTATCATCATCAGCGAACATGGTCCCTTGTTATTAAAGCTACAAAATGGCAGTTGGATAAATTTCAAGATAACTGAGTTATTTAATTTTCGAAACATCAATTTTTCCGAAAAAGTGCAATTCTTTTAATTTCCTTAAAACACTATACTGCATAAAGTTACATTAGAATTTCCTAAAAAATTCAAATTTGTAATAAAAAATGGGTAGTTTCATTTAAAAACATAGCTTTGGTATGTCACACTTTTATGGAATACCTTGTATAACAAAATAATTTTAAAATGTGCAGCCCATGATTTACACAAATTTTATTATAATCGTTTTTTAACTTCAATATTTTCCGAAATATCCACTTTCACTCACTAATGAGCCACTCCTGTATACAGCGTAAATTTATTAGAAGCAATCTGAGAAATATACAAAAACATAAAATAAAGTAAGAGATGAAATTTGGCGCAAGGCATTTTGGACAATGACAAGATTTAGGCAGGATACAAATAATGTAAAATGTATTTACGTACGCGATCATTACGAGTAGACACTAGGTGTCGCAAACATATTGTTAGGCAGGATGTTCGTTGAGTCAATTTATTTTGAGATTTTGAGAAAGAAGTGTAAAATATCAAAGAGGGATAGTAGTGATTGGGTCGGTATAAAGGTGATATTAAGGGATAAATTTAACTAAAATAAAATAAAAGGATAGGTGTAATTAATGTAATGAAGAGATATTTACAAAAAAGAAACTTATGGGAAATGTAAATAAAACATAAATAAACAAGAAAAGAAAGAAAAAAATTGGTTGTGATAAAATCGAAAATGCAGATAAGTGCAGGAAATAAGCACGAAGGGCATATAAAAAAATTAGCGTTAAAGGAAAATAATATGATTGTAAGAGAAGTATAGTAGAAACAAGTCCCTTTATGAGTACTTCTTACTTAATTTACTACACATGGCCAGCAATGGCAGTCACCCAACCTTTATAAACTTTACAGGTAGGAGTTCTGATTTAACCTTAGTGTCTGGGGTTTAAACTCTATTAGTGATTAAGAAGTATCTGGGGAAGGTGGCTCTTATATGCCAAGATTGCGAGTGACCAATCGGGAAGGATACAGAAATAATCTATGATGGCATGAAGAAAGTACCAACAAAAATAGGGTCACAACGACTTGGAAGGCTATAAAAAAGAAAACCTTTAAGGAAAAATTGTTTCTTCAAACCAAAAAAACTAAGATAAAGTATCCTGGTGAAACAATGACCTTAAGCAATTCTGCAAAGCACGACCAGAAGGAGTTTAACAAAGCAAAGAAACTAACAATCCGAAGAACACTCCATGCTCTTACTGAATTCAATAAGAAACTTTGTAAATCAAAGAGAAGCTTCCATTAAAATAACTATATAAGCAGAGTGCAGAAGACTTGTCAAAAATACAGGTGCACTTAACTTGAAGATAAAGCACCCTTAACATTAACCTTCCAGGAAACTGTATAAGCTCTAATTACAAAAACATCATTTTCCAGGGTACATAGTAGCTAAAGAAACAAGGGGTACAATGGATTTATATGAGAGCAGGTCTCTGGTTGACTGTCTCTTGTATACACCTTTAAGCCCGTCAAGACCCGGCCCTGATGGAGTGTTTCCGGTACCATTTAACAAAGTAGGGCATCCATTTGCAACACTGATCAAAAAATATTTAGACCTAGTTAGTTATACATGATTATGTTCTCTCAACTATAGAAAAAGTAAAGGTCATATTTCTCTACACAAAGGGGGCGTAAAAACCTTAGATGATCCAAAGTCATACCGTCCAATAAGTCTCATAGTCGTTTATGCTTCAAAAACAGCGGGAGAAACTAGGGACCAATGTATCAGACGAAGGTACTATCACTTAAACCTTCTTCATAAACACTAATTTTTCTTCAGAAAGGCAAATCAATGATATCAGCTTTATAAGAAATTGTAAAACCATAGAGGAGCACATGAGTGAAAGAAAATAATTCTTATTAGTCTTTTTATGGACATGTGTTACACTTTTGACAACGCTGCCTGCAATTCTATAATTAGTCTTTCAGAACAGAGATTCACGAATTTATTATTCAAATAACATGCTGATGGATAGATAGGTATCTACCAAAAATAGTAGCGCGCAACTATGTGGTAGATACTACAAAGCTACTCATAAGAAGGAATTATATCCCCTACGTGGTCGCTGGTAGTGGATGAACTACCGAAAGACCTGAGTAGGAAAGAGGTGGCGACGTTTTGGATGCTATGCTGATAACAACTATAACGGTGGGGAGCAGCATGACTCTATTATTGAGGAGAGAAGGCAAAATTTCCATTAACCTAACACGCAATTGTTGTCTAAAAGAGGGTAATAACATAATTCAAACAAAACACAATTATAGCTTTACTATAGAAAGAAATTTAAATATTGTATGTACCCAGTTAAATAAAATCACTATTCCTCTCTATGAGGCATTGACCAAAATTAATTCGGGAGAGTCACCTGACAGCGCAAGTAACTGGGATTTACAACCAGGTCATCAGACCTGAGTCTTCTAGCGTCCGCAGTTTGGTGGAGAGGAAAGAACCGTGCAAGAAGTTGGTAAATGTGCATGTATTTCACGCCACAGCATAGGTGCCATGAAATTTATACCTACCACTGCAATGGAGTTCTTCTAACCTGGATCCTACCAGTGGTAATTAAGAAGGAAGCCATGAGGTATGTTTCAATTTAAAGAAAACAACCACAAAGCGTCATCTCCTTTATTAGATATGGCTGTAAGCTACCAGACGAACCCTAAGTACAATGTGTTTTGGTTCTCATTAGGTAAAACTGAATTAGAGCACAGACTAGTGTCCGTGTGTAAGGGATTTTCAAAAATGTCTAGACGGATCTAAAATAGAAAATAGTGTGGAAGCAGGAGTGGTGAAGCTGAGTTTAAAGATACGAGTCCTCAGTGCTGTCGCCACCATTTCATACAGTCCACATGGTGGCAGAACATTTTTTACCAAAACTGATGCAAACAATATATACTTTATGTCGGACAGTCAAGTGGCTGCAAGCACTATAAAGTAACAGCTTAAGATCACATATGTAACACGATATCAGGCCCTAAATCAACTTGCAGACAAAAACAAATTTGAACTTGTGGGTGTCAGGCATAAGAAAATTAGAGCAATGAGGAAACAAATCACCAAACAAAACTAAGAGCAGCAGGGCTATCTCCTGGCGTACGCTTTAGCCAGAGGAATTACCAGGAGGTTATTACCAACTGGGCCTATAAACAAGTCAACAAACCTAAAGTAATTGCCAGGTCTCAAACATTCTAAGAAGTTTCTTAACTCTAATCAAAAGAGGAAGAAGGAAGTGTAAGCTGTACGCAAAAGAGGTTAAAACTACTCTGTAGTATACTAACAAGACACATTTATTACAGGATTACAGGTATGACGCGAGTAGTAGATGATGATACATGCAGGTACTGTGGTGATGAGGTGAAAGTTTGTGCCTAAAAATATGTAAACAACTAAAAACACATCTTCATCTCGGAAGAAGGTCTACTTAAACTCCCGACGAGGGATCTTCAAATTTGTGTCGTCATATAGTCCAACTAGAGGGGGCACTATCGATCTAATCTGGTTGCAGTGCAAAAGTGTCTTTTCATGATAATTACCCATTCCTAAAAATAATAATTGGAGTTAGGTGATATAATGTAAGGAAATGGTATGAAAAAAAGGTGGATTTTAAAAGCTATCATAAGTGTCATATGCTCGGAGCAGAGTTATAGGGATGGAAGGAATAAGCTAGAATTAGAGAGGGTTCAAGTAAAGTACCAAAATGAACACTAAAACTAGGAAAAGACACAAAGCTGTTATTACCAGAAAAATACAAACTAAAAAGACAAAAATAGAGAAATGGAAAGGATAATGAAGTACAAAAAGGAATAGAAAGAAGAATGCAAATATGAGGTAACAAAGCAAAGAATTGAACTAAGGCATAAAGACAGAAAGTTATATATAAAAGCAGGGTATGTGCGAGGAGGTAGACAGGTTAGCATAAAGAAAAAGAAATATTAAAGACGAAATAGTTAAGAGAGATAAAAAATAATCAAAGAAATCAGAAAGAAAATACAATGACATATGAGAAATTAATAATTAAGAAATACCTACCAAAATATGTAATAGATAGAAAAAGTGATAAAAGAATAATAACAAGGTCCAGAAGTGAAATGAAGAAAATGAAAACGTACTAGTGGAAAGATGAAAAGAAAATAATAAATTAAAATAAAAAAGGTAGATGAAAGTGTTTTTTGGAGAAAGAAATTAGGTTAGATGAATGAAGTGTTGAAAAGAAGGACTGAAAAAGTTTTAAGTTTATTTAATCTTGTTAAATAATAGTGTTCTTTTCAATCTGTTTTATTTGAACAACAAACTTACAAACAAAAAAAAAAAACGCATGCACGTCCTATCTTAATTTGACTTATTCTAAATGCGCACACATACAATAAATCTCTAAAGTAAATTATCAATTTACTTAGAGTTGCTTGTTTTTTTCTGGCGAATCCAACACTTTATTTAGTTGCTACATTTTTCTTTGCGATCCGTTTATTACGCCTAGAATTAATAAAAAATGCCTCGAGCAGTATAGCAACAATTAGTATAAGAGGTATTTAGCGTCTCCAAGTTGTTTTAGACTTTACTTTGGCAAACAAAAGATCACTTTTTTCGCGAATTAGTCTGTTCCGCGCGTTATCATCATAAGGAGCACTTGGCACATTGCCGAATATTTAGCGATTGTTATAAAAAATACAATTATGATCTGCTACATTTTGTATTTGTTGTTAGTTACATAGGACCACTAATTGCAAATCTGCTTACCAACTTACACTAACTTACAGACATATTCCTAACATAAACAAATAAACTCGGGAAAGCATCTACTTTTCTCAATTTACATAAACAAGGAAACTTTGCAAACAATTAAGACGTTAATAGTTTTCAGAATTTAGCAGTAGGATGTAGACCAAATGTATATTATGAAATTTACTGAAAAACAACACGATTTTACGCGTTGCTATGGAACGTAAACAAAAGTTCATTGAGTTCCGAAGCAAACGGCGTAATGTGCCTAAGACTTCTACGAGAGGCTTTGATAAAACTATCAGCAATCATTTTTTCAAGTTTAATTGAGAGTATGGCCAAATTTAAAAATATCAAAAAGGACAAAGAAATAAATATTGCAGAAGCGACGTGGGAAATGAAACCATATGTGTTTCTTAACGCTGAACGAAATATACTTAAAATACAAAAACTACTTAATAACACAAATACTTTAATAAGGCCAAAATAGTTTAGGAATAAAAGTAATATTATCAAACAAAGTGACAATTGGTAACAGTGTATAATAACTGTTAGCCGCAGATGTTCGTTGAGGGAACGGCTTGAGATACAATCACACTGGGAAATTCTTATCAATACCTAATTAAATGCATTATTCTGAAGGGTTGTCCTTTCGCAAAGATCTGGAACTTTATTTTATTATCTCAGAAGTGTTGCATCATTGTAAACTGACTTTAAACGCAAACAGTCGTGTTGTCAATACAACGTGTCATTGGCACACGGTGCTGGATAGTCACGAATGATTTAAATACCTTAAGTCGCCATAAAATCGGAATGATAACCCCAGAGAAGATACTAAGAAGAGGTTATCAAGCGTACGATAAAAGAAGAAAAGTTACTAAAAACGGAGCGCCAGAAAGGGCAGAAAAACCAACTAGACTCCTTAGGTATATTCAAACAAATTAAACCATTAGTTTGAAAAATTATAAAAATGTGTGGCTTTAATTTTGTGATTTAGTAGAAATTGAATTAAATGTATTAAAACAAAATAAATAAGATTCATACTTCCAAAAAAAATTGCACACTCCAGAAGTTCTGAACGAGATTTTAATGAAATTCTCAGGAAACGTCTATTTTCATTAAACTATGATGATTAAAATTTAAAAAACAAAAGAACAAAAGCTTAAAAAGTTTTTTCAATAATGAGTTGTAATGCACTCATCTACACGGCTTCTGGTATGCTATCAATCTAAGTGATCTATAGCTGCCAGGTACATCATTCTAAGCTTCTTGAACTGTTGCTGAAGATTGTAAATTATCTGGGAGAGGCGGTAATTACCCAGTCGCTTACTCAATTCATATCCATACATGCAATTGGCGACAAATCAGGCTACCGAGCAGGCCATGGGAGAACAGCAATGTTAGATTCTTCCAAAATCGTAAGCGTTGCCTTTGCCGTGTATGAGGGCGTGGCATTCTGCTGGAAATGGAATTTTGCAGCCCCTGAAGATATGGAAGGTCAACTGGTTGTGTGCACATTAGCAATGTAACTAGCTGCGTTAAGGTTGTTGTCAACAAAGACCAAGGTGATCTACTTTTAACATATTGCACCCCATATCATAACCCTGAGGGCTGTGTTGTTCCACAAATGTTGATTTTTACGTTCTCCACGCATCCGTCTTGACCCTCCTACGACCGGGCCTACTACAACTTAGTGTTAATAAAAAAGTGTTCATACGTGAAGTATTTCTCAAGTTCCTTTATAATTTTGTATTTATTATAATTATGCTAAACCAGTTCAAAATGTCAACAAATGTCCAATTTGTGAAAGTGGTTTAAATCTGATAACCTGTATATTTGCAAATCTTGTGCACAAACTTGCTCAAACTATCGCGTGAAGAGAGATTAAATGAATAATACTAAAGAAAACGTTTACTAACACTTTAAATGCAGTAAATGCATCAGCGAAGACACTTGAAATCACTCAACTTAAAACAGCTTATACGGAATTGGGAAAAAGAGTCTTGAAGTACTTAAACAAAGTTTCTTCACCACACCTGTACTAAAACTCTAGTAGATAAAAATGAAATAATAATAAGTAAAATGATTATTTATTATTTTTAATATGAACGAAAGCACCTTATCAGACTCCAAAAATTGAAAATGATCAAGATCTTTCACAGTTGGTGATGTAATTAAGTCACTATCTGACGTTATGATAATATCAAATGCTTTCGGTTAGGCTGTCAGCAGCAAGTATGTAACCACGCGTCCATTAAAAAAGTAATATTTACTACCTGTTGACGTTATAAATAGTTTCGAAAATAAGAATAAATTGAAAGAACAAAATAGTTACTTATCAATAAGCAGACTAAACGATTATGCTGCGTGACCTTCTCAAAAAATTTGCGTGTTCAACTGGCAGATAGGAATCTCTAATGGCGGAAGTAAATTTAACAATAAGATAGCAGGCATGAACTCACGCACATACGTGCCAAAAACTAAACAGTGTAAGAACAATACTCAAAAAGTATTAAGCGTTATTTTCAAAACGTGCTTGGTCTATTGCCGTTCCAAAACAGACACTTTATGCGTTATTCAGCGAATGAAAGCGACTGTATTGGATTGCTGAAACTATTTTAACGTCAGATATAGGTAATACAGTCGAATTTATATCGGAAAACTATAATACGTTTAGATGCGAAAGACAATATGATATAACTGGTCAACAGTGGGTGTGCGCATTGTTAGCAATTAGGAATATCTATAACATCTGAAATCACTGAATAAGTTTCAAAACAAATTCGTACTCAACTGGACTATTGCGTGTAAAATGTAAATTCCAATTCCTGCCTTCTACACATATTTGTTATCTACATACCTCCTAGTACAAATCTCGACTGTAAACAACAGTAAACATATTTGTAATGTAAATTCTAAATTGATTTAAAACACGCGAAAATCGGATCAAAAATCGAGCGTAGTTGTACACCCTATGTTGAAAGTTTGACGAAAATATGTGGGATCCGCTCATGACCCAAAGCGATTATTGTTTTGACGTTCGCGTTTATTCGCGCTGTACGTATTTCAAGTTTTTCCCGCAGATCAATTCAATGAGGACAATTCGCACCGCCAGCCCGCTTCTGAAGAGGATGAATTACGAACGACGGCCAATAAATTTGGTTATTATACTTGCGAATTTAGTGAGAGTAAATTACCTATTTTAATAAAACACGTAATAATTGATATTTTTTTTTATATATTGTCAACATTTTTGGGAGGTCATTGACCAATTGACCATATGGGACAAGCTAGTTTCGCTTATAATTATCGTCACATTATACTTTAGGTGATTTTAATGTCCCAAACTTTATAAACACCTCCATAATGATAACAAGCATAGATCTATTTTAAGTTTTAGTTTAATAGCCTGTAATTGAAACAACAAAAATTCAGTTTTAAATGTAAAACGTATAGCTTTAATTTGTAATTTCTAATATTAATTGTTCTGTTAGCCTGCTATGATAGCGATCCATTAACATGTGAAGATGTTTATCATCCCGCATATCATTGCCTATAATTTTTAATTCAGTACAAGCGGTGAAATTTTTCTGCTAATACTACAAATAACTGTTTAATTTCTAAAGTGACTTTCCAGCACTGTATAATCATTTTCTACACATTGATTGGCAATTTCTATATAACTACGATGACAGCAATATTGCTTAAAAAAGCAAAAATATTTAATAGATTAAAAATAGAGCACTCTAGTCAAAATCTTCAAGAATTCAAATGTTTAAGGAAACTAATCAAATCACAAATTAAAATCGCTTACAAAAAGTATATATCTGATGTTTTTAACTCCATAATGATTGTAAACAATTTTGGAATCATGTTAGATCTAAGAAAGGAAATTCGCGAATCCCTGGTAGAATAAAATTCAATGATGACATTATTTCTCTCTTCCTGTCTCCTATATTTCAGAAGATGAAGTTACTGTGGCAATAAAAACTTAAAATGAAACTCACCGCCGGTCCTGACCAGTACCATCATTCTTGTTAAAAGACTGCCATTCTGTTTTTTATCAAGCCTCTAACTTTATTCACTTGTCTATAAAAGTTGTATTTTTCCTCGAGATTTGGAAAATCTCTCGAATTACACCAATTTCTTAAATCTGATACTTACATGATGTTAGAAACTATAGGCCTATAAACATCCTATCAAATATTGCCAAGGTTTTGAAATAACAATTTTTAATTAGGTTTATAAACAGGTTAAGTCACTCATATCACCTTTCGGCAAATGGCTTCATGCAGAATCGATCGACTGTCACTAACCTAGCGTCTTTTAATCAAATATATATATGAGGTAGACACAGAGGACAAGTCGATGTGATTTACACCGACTTTTCAAAAGCTTTCGATGCCATTGAACATAACATTATTATTGATAAATTACTTAGCTTTGGGTTCAACAGTTCTTCTTCAAGTATTCTTTAATTCGTATTTAAAACATCGCATACATTATGTCAGTTAGTAACAGTTATCAATCCAAACCGTTCGTTTCATCATCTGGAGTACCCAAGGGTCATACATTTAGGTCCATTATTTCATCTATATCATACCAATTTTGTGGTAAACTATTATTTGGTGACGGTCTTAAATTTTCTCGTTAATTACAACTCTTAACGACTGTTTTTTATTACAACAACAAAACTGACAAGCTTCTACATTGGTGTAATAAAATGGTCTTTCTTGAATCTAGATAATTGTAAAGCAATATCTTTCTTCTCGTAAATAAAAACCTACTATTTATTTTAGTAAATTGATTCTATAATCGTTAAAAGATGTGATGAAATTAAAGATTTGGGAGTAACTTTCCTTTCACACCACATCAACAACATTTGCTCATCTGCAAACAAATGTTAGGGATTTATCATTAGAAACTCTAATCATTTAATAATGTCAATTGTCTAAAATACTTTACTTTTCATTAGCATCAACCTAGAATATTGCTCATTAATATGGTATTCTCTTTTCTAATGGGCAAGTACAAGACAATTATTGAATCCATCCAGAGAAAATTTTGAAATTATATTTTAAAACACGGCTCATACCTCGAAAGAGGTTTTTTCCAGGAACAGTTATTACAGCAAACTGATATACTTCTCTTTTCCTGATAAAGGCGGTTAGATAATAGCGTGATATTCATCTATAATGTACTGCATCATAAAATAGATTTACAGTACCTATTGGCAATTAAACTTCAAAACCTACTTAATTAAGGCTTTCGGTTCCATTTTTCTTATCCCTACAATTAAAAACCAACATTCACAAAATCACCATCTTCAATGTCAAAAATTTTAATTTAGTAGCACAGAGTATGATATTCATTTTACTTGTTAAAAATATTAGAAAACCAACGCATCTTGCTTTACCTAGATTTTTAGCGCGTCCTTCGATAATTTTCATTTTTATTTGTTTTAGTAAATTTAAGTTTATTTAAAGAAGGCTGAATATTGTTCTATAATTGAAATTTTTCTTTTTCTGTTGAACAATGCATGATTATTATTATTATTACTATTATTATTAGCAAAATCGGGACTGCCATTAAACACAATTTGATGACATTCTTGCGCCTAAATTAACCCTTTTCGTCGCTCCACTCTAGTCTGCGTAGAAGGTGAAGTGGTGTAAGAGGAAAACATAAAAATGGACAACATGAACGCAACCCATACGATCTTATCCGGCGATAAATGATGACATTGACATCCTAAGTCGTATACACTTTCATGAAATTTAAAACTTGGACACCACAATTCTGTAAAAAGTTTGCACATTGTGAAGCGGGTTTAAGGGTATCATTTACAATTCTAACAGCAAGTAGTCTCAGCAGGGTTATTTTATAGAAGGACTGTAAAATGAATCATTACTCCTAAGCACGTTTTAGAAAATAGGTAATTCTGCATGTTACTTACTGCAAATAGATGTGTTGGTAAACAAGAACGGCGACTTGATTGTAGAAACTGATAGACAAACTGGCTAGGTGCGGGAGCGAATATATACAAGAACTTTTTAACGATAACTGTGGACAGAACTGAAAACCCAGACGGGGAGCATACTGATCCAGAACATTAAGAGAGGAACTCGAACAAGTAACAAAAACTGTAAATTCAAAAAAGCAGTAGCAGGACCTGACGAAGTGCCTGCTGGATCTACTAAAACTCATAGGGAAGGACTCCATAGATACCCTAATTTCGTGAAATATTTAACAACATTTATGAGACGGGCAGAAATTCCTAGCGATTGGTTATTAACTCTCAACATTCGTAATACCAAAGAAAAATAAATAAAGAATGTTCGACCACAAATCATTTCCTGCCCTAATGAGCACACATCGAAAATATTTTAAAGATCATACATAACTGAATTCATATAAGGATTTAGAACAAGACATCAGTATTCTCAAATGGGTTTTAGGAAGGGCGTAGGAACAAGAGAAGCGCTCTTCGACTAAACGCATTTAGACAAAGATGCCTAGATATGAATCATGATATGTACATCTGCTTTATCGACTTTCAAAAGGCATTTGATAGAATCCACTACACAAAAACTCCTAGATACTAAAAGAAAAAAACATCGATAGTAAGAACATAAGCAACAATATCCACCCTACTTAGCATCAAACAGCACGAGTCAAAGTCGGAGAAGATATGAGGAGGAAATCAAGATATGTCGAGGTGTGTTGTGAGGGTTGTGGGTTGTGTATTGTCGCCTCTCTTATTCAATGTATAAGCAGTGAGGGCATCTTAAAGAAGCGCTGTCAGAAGAAACTCGGTGGTAATGTCATAAAACGGATAAAGACTTAACAAATTTTACGATACGCAGATGATACCTTCGTTATATTCGCCGACAGTCTGGAAGACCTACAACATCTGGTTGAGGTAACAACATTGCCTGCAAGAGATAGCGCCTGATATGAACTTAAAAAGACCAAAGTCATGACAACTTCAAAACCTACACAAATCACAATAGACTGTCTATGTAAATATTACTTAACAACAAACTGGAATGGGTATCCTCCTACAAAATCTTGGCACATGGGTAACTGAAACAACAGAACATACAAAAATATAAAATCAAGTGTCGAATTGAAGTAGCTCGCAGTGCTTTTATAAAATGAATAAAATACTTTGCAACCGAGATATAACATTAGAAACTGAAACTCAGAATACTAAAAATGCTATATATTTCCATTCTATTGTATGAAATGGAGGTTTGGACACAGAAAACAAACAAGAACATAGAGGCATTTCAAATGTGGTGCTATAGGAGGATGCTGAGAATACCCGGCTGACAAGGTTTCAAATGAGGAAGTACTACGACGAATGAATAAAGCCAAAGAAATCAGTAACACCATAAAAGGGAGAAAATTAGAATATCTAGGAAATATTCTGGAGAGGAGATAGATATAACATCCTGGGTTAATTATTTAAGGGGAAATAAAAAGGCAAGAGAATGATTGGCAGAAGAAGAATCTCTTGGCTACGCAACTTGAGAGTGGGAGTGGTTTGCTGTACGTCCGCGGAACTCTTCAGACGCGCGATTGATAATGTACGAGTAGTGGTGTGATGATTCTCCAATCTCCGATAGGAGCGGAATTCAAGAAGAAGACTTAATTTTTTTCTTTAAATAATATATTTGAAGGTATCGCTAATTAAATACCATAGTTTAGAAAAACTTTACAAAATAAAATTAGAAATATGAATTTTGATTTTAAAAACGTCTACAATGAATAACTTTTAAATTAAATCAAAAACTAAACATAGTCATTTGGATTGACTGATTATTACTTATTTTTAAATAAATCTACCCTACTAATTATTGTAAGTTATTAAAAAAATCATTAAACTTTCTATTCATAATATTTAGTCCTTACAAATGTATATTTTATGACGTTTTATTTTTTTCTGTAGCTAATATAAAAAGTGAAAATAAAAACTAAGGCAATTCTTATTGTCAACGTAGTATATTTAGTTTTTTGACAAGAATTTATTACATAATTATAATTAAGATACCAAGTTATAGTTTAAAATTAAATGAAAACGTTTTTTTTAAATAAAGGTATTACTATATAAGTAAATATAAGCAATCAATAATGGGTGTGACCTCTATTATTATTGATACACTCTTGGAGGCGTCTACTTGGACGCTATCTGTATCAATATAATTAATATTAATAGTTTTCCATGCGGTATCAATGGCTGCAATTAGTGCACATTACGGTTTACTGGTATAAAATTTGGCCCTTGTTGTCTTCGGATAACAGCAAGTATTCGAGCCCAAACATTTTCGATAATGTTAAAATCTGGGCTTTTTGCTAGCCAGGGTAACAGCTCCAAGTTATTTGCTTGTATCCAGTTGCGCACAACCTGCGAAATATAGGGTCATCATATCCCGATAGTTAATTATCGAATGTTCCAAGAAAATATGTGTAAATAGTAAATGGAATCTACTAACGTAACGTTAAGTCGTTAATTATAGTTACATAACTCTCCTTTCATAAGACAGCAGTTCATATTAGTATGCTTATTGTAAGCTTCGTACACACCTGAACAACAAACCGAAGAACAAACAGAACAACGGACCGAACGGCAATCGAAACATTAATTTGGACGGTGCTACGTACGAATTTTGGGACAGATTCGCAAGTCCTGATTGTTCCACGAACGGTTTGCGGCGTTCCCGCAACTTGTCGGTTTTTTTCTCCGACATCAAAGAAAATGCGCGCGAATGCGTTTGCAGGTTTGGACGAATCTAAACAAAACGGCGAACAAACTCCTGCGGGAGAATTAAATTATTTATTTTGTCCTCCCTTTTGTGGGTTTGTTGTGTTTTAGGTAATATTATGGAGTTGACAGAAGAAAAATGTTTTAAATTAATCAGTGTTTAAGAGCAAGAAAAATGATGCCCTATTAACATCATTTGGGCAGGAAATTTCCAAAAAAAAAAAAAAGCGAAGTAAATTATAATTTTTACTCTTCTTTGTGCGTAAAAATTTGGTTGGCACTATCTTCTGGTTTTCCGCAATTTTCTCTTCTCAATAATAAATATATATGAACTGAAAACTACTGAAAATAATTATGGGAACAGCACAAACGTTCCGTTTGTTGTTCGGATTGTGGAAATCATAAAAGATCGTTTGTCGTTCTGTTTGACTTTCGGTTCGTTGTTATGTTTGTTGCTCGGTTTGTTGTTCAGGTATGTACGAGCTTTACAACTTAAGCAACAATTTTTGGCGAATAAAGATTAGTTTGTGATGTAATATTAGAAACACAAATTTATATCATATCAAGTTTTATGACAACTTAAAACCAAGAACGTGTTGTTATTGCTAACAAATTATTAAGGAAAAAGCGCAATTGTGTGTAAATATTTATAATTAAATTTTTTCGAAAGTTTATAAGTCCTCTATTGTAATCTTAATACTTAAAGAAAATCCTGTCCATTGGCCATTATAAGGAAATGGCTTTTACTTTATGAATAAGTTTCAATAACAATAGAATATCCTTGCTTGTTTAATTTACTTCCTTTGAGTCATATTGCTCTTAGGGTTGTTACATTGGTCATTAGAAGTATGTAACAAATAAACAATTACCTACTGTTTTAGAAGGGGTAGTGTGAACCAATAAATAAAGTAAGAAATGTAAGTTCCATTTTAGTTTAAAATTTCAAGTGTTGTGAAAATGCCACCTCATCTCGGAACTGATTTGAAAGCGCGGATTGTTTCGGAATTAGCGGCGGGCCGTAGCGTGCGTGAAATTTCACGTATGTTAGATATACCAAAAAGCACCGTAGGGCATTACCGAGTAAAATGGAATCTTGAACACCCTTTGAAAAAAGCCATCGGAAGTGGTAGACCTAAAGTATCTACATGTGCTCAAGATCTCGAGTTGTTTCATTACGTAACAGAACAACCATTTGCTACATACTCCAGGGCTATAGCAGATACACATTTTCCCGGATGCCGTATAACTGCACAAAAAGATTAAAAGAGATGAGAATAAAGAAGAATAATGCTGTTGCGAAAGCAGTTCTCAGTGATGCAAAAATGGAAATGAACGTCTTGGTGAATTTGCAAAGCGATATGTAAACCGAAACCTTGGAATATTGGGAATCGAGTGATTTTTAGCGACGAAAAACGTTCAATAGCCGCAACGATGACCACTAAAAGTTTTTAGAATGGAAGGAACTCGTTACAAAATAAATCACATATGTCCTAAAAACGACGGTTATTTTTTTTGTAAAATGTGGGGTTGTTAGCGCGCGGGGTCCAGGAGTTTGTTGGGCTATCGATGGAAGTCTACTCCATGCGTCTTTAGATATTTTGAAAACATTATGAAACCTTCAGTCGAAGTGTTTCAGATTCAGACGAAGATTACTTCATCATGTTATTCTTATTTCACTATACTTTCTCCAAAAATAGTTCGGGATCTCTGTTGAATTACATTATACGTATTGGTTGCCAAGGCAACGTCGTTCGTTTATTGTAACATATCGAGAAATAATTGAGCTACAGCAAGATTTTAATATTATCGTAACGTTTAGTTAATACGTCCGTGTGTAACCAGTACAACATTTGTCCAGCGAATCGGCACTAATTTGCGCTATTATCAAATAATTAATATTATTCATACTGATAGCAATACGTAACCGAACGAAGCAATAAATGA